>JAUKPP010247416.1:0-23181 GCA_032273245.1 Phyllaplysia taylori | reverse complement strand
TCTCTCTCTCTCTCTCTCTCTCTCTCTCTCTCTCTCTCTCTCTCTCTCTCTCTCTCTCTCACACACACACACACTCATACTCAGAGCGCGCACACACACACGCTGGCAAAATGCTACAATACCAATACACACTCACACAAACACACAGAGACATGTATACACACACACACACTCACATATTATAGACATGTACATTAACACATGCTCATTTATGCACATGCACAGATACATAAACCCAGCTTGTAACAGTATACATAGTTATCACATGTTCATGTCAGCATAGAATTACAGGTGTTGACATAGTAAGTGAACATGGTGAGTGGAGATTCAGGTGGCCCAGTAACTCAGAAATACAAAATATGTCTTTTTCCAGATTGCTTCTCTAATATGTCTCCTCATTAGCAGCGATTGTTAAGGCATACACTTGCTACTGATGGCTTCCAGCTGTTCAGCAAAGTGTATTTTGAATTCATGAGACTTCTCAAAGTAATCTTTTTGTTTTGCTTCGAAGGTCAATAATTTCCTGCTGGACTTACATTTGTTTGGTTCAGGAAATTCAATAGTTCAAACCCCAAATCGATTTTATCCTAGAAAAACCTAGGGCTATTTTTATTGCTGTGCATTTAGGTGCAGATCTGCCTCCTACTCTCCGGGTAATCCCACTATTGTTACTATTTTTATCGAGTAAGGGATAGGTCTTCCTTTGCAAAAAAATTGCAGTAATGAGTTCTGAATACTCCTTTTTGCATACACTGAGAATATATGATAATTCCTGGATGGAATGTTAATTCATAATATGACTTATTAATTTCCTGTCACCTATCTGTCCTCAGCGAACCCTGTTGTTGTCTATTTGGGTGTCTGATGCTTTCCTGGAGAGACACAAGGCTGTGGTGAGTCATGTGTCAGGCATAAGCCGCTTGGAGATATTATCTTTCAAATGTGATCAAGTTATTTGTTATTGTAGAATTTTAATCCCAAGGGTTGGGTTAGTGGTGTTTTTCATTGGTCGTAAGTACTGTGAGAGAAAAGCAGAATTTGTGGAAGTTGTTGAGATAAATTTGTGGTAGATAGCATGTCTATCAGTTTAGTTTACTGCAAGAATGGTTCTCTCTTGCTCGTTGCCATTCCTGAGAGAAATGAAAGAACTTCATTTGCTCATGTTAACTAATTTTTTCATATTGGTATGCAGTATTCTCACAAACCATAAGCCCAATGTGTAATAACAGAGATGCACATAACTGTATGCACTGTAAATCAGTATAATTTTGCCATTTATACATATCATTCACATGATTCATTACTACCCCAGCAGTCCCATTATAATGAAGAAGCATTACCATGCTGCTCAAATCAGCATTTTACAAGCAGTGTGTTAAGTGTGAGATCCGTACTTGTACCTCAAAACAGTATTATGGTTGCATGCTTTGGTCCCTTAGTTAGGGTTGGTACGTAATGTCATTTTGCATGTATCTCTATGACAGAAATAGTAAATATGTTATTGATATTAAAACTAATATGCACACTTTTGCTCTCTGTGCTACAGGATTCTCTGGACTATGTGTACTGGAAAGAACCCGCCCTTATCCTCAAGTGTTTGCTCAATTACTTCAAGTAAGTGTACATTTAGTGGAATTCAATTTATTATACAATGATTTCTTAATTGAAAATGTTTTCAAGTCCAGTATCTTTACTCCTTACCAGAACACACCTGGTCAGGGTGGGATCCTATAACATGGTACCAGAGTGATTTTTGCTTTTACTTCTCTTCTCATTAAAACATGTTTTGCGACATTTCGATATTGTACTCTTGTGTGGTCATGACTCTTGTCAGAGGTTTTATCGTTGTTTTATAATTTGTCAGGCATCACACAGACGACATAGAGCTGCTGTTTCACATCCTGCGCTGCTTCATCAACCGGTTCATCCCACAGTTCCATTTTGTCAAGGATTTTCTGGATGACACAATTGCCAAGGTAATTATCTCAGTCTCTATCGCCACAATCAATTTTTAAAAAAAATTACAGTTAAGCTCAACTGCAAGATGATACTTCTAATGGGTATTATAGTTTTGATTTTTCTTTTTAACGGATTTTTAGGTAGGGTTTTGTTAGGGGGAGGGGACTCAAGTACCAACAATGTTTGCGCAAATTTGTTTGTAACTCTTTAAAAGCGGCCATTTTCAAACCCAAGAGAATGACCTTATTCTTGAGCTCAGGTGAATGTGTTGAATGTAGGAAGTCATGGTTATGTTGGTTATGTGCCAGTATTAACAAATGGTCACATTATGTTTGTTTTCCTGAAATAATTGATTCGGACAAACTCCTTGAAATAGTGTGATTATTTCTGTTCTTTTTATATTGATTTTTGCACAATTTTCTTCTCCAGACCTACACTGCTGAATGGAAAAGGAAAGCTTTCTTCAAGTTTGTCTCTGTCTTCCATGACCAAAGCTGGCCACAGGAATTGAAAGCAAAGGTTAGATACTTCATAAATGACATGAGTTTTAAAACCAAAATATAGCAAAATACTCCAA
Source organism: Phyllaplysia taylori (assembly GCA_032273245.1). NCBI lineage: Eukaryota > Metazoa > Mollusca > Gastropoda > Aplysiida > Aplysiidae > Phyllaplysia > Phyllaplysia taylori. Next base: position 20,645 of record JAUKPP010247416.1, on the reverse strand, counting down.
CGTGATGGGTGAACGATGTTGAAATACTTTACCTCACAAATACAGTTCATGAACTTATCAACTATCCAACTATCCATCTTTTTTATTAAGCATTGTCATGTTAATAGTTTTGAGGTGTGCTGCTTTTATAGTTCTGTCGTAGACATGATGTCATTAATCTTTCTTCTTGTGTGCTTTTGCCCAGTGTTAGTCTTGTCCATGCCAATATTTTCCCCTTCAGTTCCAAAGTATCATGAAATTTCTAAAGAGTATTCATAAAAAAACCTCAAATTTTGTATCTCAGATCCTGCAGTATGTGTTGATCCCCTGCTTCTACAACTCGTTTGAGAGAGGGGACGGGGACAAGCTGATTGGTGGTCCCCCAGCTCCGGATCAGGACAGTGAGGACAACGTTATCAGCGTCTTCATCAATCGAGTCATCGACCCGGAGAATCCGTTTGGCACCTCAGACGCTGTGCGGATCCTCTTGCTGCAGTTTTCCTCTCTGCTGGTGGAGCAAGCCTCCTCACACATCCATGATGCTGCCAACAAGTGATTTACTTACATTTCTTTCTTTTTGTATCCATGTTTTTAAATGTTTTTGCTGAAATGCTCATTTTACAGGGCCTCACTAAGAAATTATACAGCAGTCATCATTATTTCTTTTATTGCAATAGTTGTGAGTCAACCAATTAATGAGATAGATTAATCGTACTTTAGGTGGGTTTTTTTTATTCCTCTCTCTTGAAGCATTGACAGTTTATAGCCATTTAACCTTTTCCTCAAATCCAAAGGGCAAGCTGTAAGCTAAATGTTGGGACAAGGAGAAAATCAAGGGTTTGTTTGGGTTGTTCTTTTATTTATTTTATGTTTTCAATACCATCATAAATCTTGTGCCCGTTCACAATTGGGGTAAGGTGTTAGGAATGACTTTTTCATCAAGGTGTACAATATTACCATATAGCGCTTCCCATTTAAGTTATATCACAATTTGTAGATCATTAATTGGCTAATGTGCTTACATATTGTAAAGCAATTGATTGTTCACTGAAAGTTCCCCTTGAACACTGGACAAAGTATGTCCTTGACTTTACCCTCAAGGACATGCTTCCCCCTATAAACACCCATTGCCTGATATCCACCTGACACTCTCAATACAAAGAGCTTCGGCTTCCACCAGGAAACAAGGCAACAAGCTGCGGCGCCTCATGACCTTTGCCTGGCCCTGCCTGGTGGCCAAGAACTGTGTGGATCCTGCCACCAAGTACCACGGACATCTACTGCTGGCTCACATCATTGCCAAGTTTGCCATACACAAGAGAATTGTTTTGCAGGTGAGACACTAGTAAAAGACTGCAGTGGTGGGAAAGAAGTAGTTAAATACAGATTAAGGATAAAATTGGAATAATGATAACTAGTGTTCCAGTAAGTTGACAATGTCAGAAATGTATTTATAGAAAAGCAGGTTACAAAAATTACGAGGTTGTTCAGTCCTCTGTGTGAAGTGAATTTTTGGTCATTTGAAGAAATTCTGAAAGTGTATTGTATTCATGCATTTCTATATCACTTTTGGTGATTGCAGTATTGAGATTTTCATAAGTAACCAATCTGTAATATATTTTTAAAACTTACTGAAGAAAGGGCTTGTTTAGGAGGAACATTTTTTTTTCCTGTTACAAAGTAACAATCTTCAAAAGTCAACTGGTACAAGTATTTAAAGATGTGCCCTTTCTTTTTTATAAAGAATGTTGTGCATTAATTTGGCAAACTTTCTGTTCCCAGGTGTTCCACAGCCTGTTGAAGGCTCATGCCCATGAAGCCAAGATGGTGGTCAGACAATCCTTGGAGTATCTGACTCCTGCTATGCCAGGACGCATGGAGGATGGAAATGTACGTTGCCTCATGATTAGGTCATGTCTGCACTGTGTACTGTAGTTGTTATTTTTTATCTTTGATACTTGTCTTTCATGCCTAAAATTTTCTTGTGCATTCTAAGCTACCGTGGATTGCTTATTTAATTTGCCTTTGTATGTTTGATGTTTTCATAACTTTTCCCTATTGTTAAAAAACTTTTCTTATTGTAAGACAAATTTGATATTATATTTGTTTGTATTTTATCATGATTCTGAGTTACTGCAAAATCATCAAAAATTTATTTTACATTTGCTTTTTTAGAACACATGAATTTTTACTTGTCTTGTGTATTCAAATCTTTGATGGCAGATACCAACATTGGATAATGGACAGGATTTTGTTGGAATCCTTTGTGTTAAGAATTAGAGCCACTTACAATGCAGCGTTTATTTCAATATTTCTTCATCAGGGCATGCTGACACACTGGACAAAGAAAATCATTGTAGAAGAAGGGCACAGTGTTGGACAACTGGTGCATATTCTGTAAGTTTTGCTGTCTTTCAAATTTATATATGTAATCTCTGATTGGCAGCTTCAGTTTCTCAATGTTGTAATCCATGACTCAGAAAGTTAAAAGATTTGTTCTGAGTTTTCTGTTCTTGTACATCTTCAGCAGATTTTGATCCTTTGTAAAAATATAATTAAAAAAAGGACTGTTCTATTTAAAGCAATATCGGTTGAGCAAAGCTACTTTAGACCAGTCAGAGGGATAAATATTGTAATGCAAAGTATTGGGGTATTTTTTCCACAAGAAGCTTTTTTTTCTTTTTGGCAAGGAGAAGCACTGTTAAAATCTGCAGCTCTTAGAGTATATTTGTCAAAGAAATTTTGCATTATGGATACTGTGAAAAATCATCTACTTGTGAAAAAGTATTCTTTTTCAGTAATATGTTGTGTGTAGGGCTTAGTCACTTGTGCATATTCGAATGCTCGTGGTATTGCATAGTGCTAGCACTAGTACCCTGATAACCCTTCTGTTCTAAGAATACTAGTACATAGCAGACAGTGTATATGGCAAAAATTAATCACTATTTTATGATTTTCGGTGGGGAGGAGGAAGGATTTTTTTCCTGATCTTTGTCCTCAACCATGAAGAGCGGGAAATGTTTTTCCTTAATTGAAAGAAAATACTTTTATAGTATATTTCAACAGTCTTTTTTCTATGGGATGAACCCAGTTTTGTGTAAAAAAAAAAAACAGGATGATATAAATCCCCCATTTCATTTTCCCCACAATCCTCCCACACTTCCCCACCAGGCACCTGGTTGTCTTCCACTACAAAGTCTACTACCCAGTGAGGCACAGTCTTCTGCAACACATGGTCAACTCACTGCAGAGACTGGGCTTCTCTCTCAATGTAAGTCGGCAACTCTGTATCACTAATACTTTGCTTCATATTGAATAGGAAAAGCATGGATTATCTATGAAGTGAAAAATGTACCTGCTTTAAAGTAAATATATGCTAAAACTTGAAAAAACGGGATGAGTGGGACAGTATTTGCCTTGTTCAATTGCCTCCATAAAGATTACTTCTAAAGATAATTGTTGGAAAATTTTATTCAAGAATATTTTTCTTGAAATCTTTTCAGTACATTGATAAATGGGAACATGTTACAACTGAATAGAGAATGCTGTTTTTTGTCGAAGAATTTTTTTCTTTTAATATTTTCAGTACACAGATAAATGGGAACAACTGAATAGAGAATGCTGATACACATTATGTTTTCACCTTATAATGCTATAAATTCCATGACAGGCAAGTTTGGAGCAGCGTAAGCTCGCAGTCGACCTGGCTGACATCATCATCAAATGGGAACTGATGAGATTAAAGGAGGAGCAAGACACCAATGCTGAACCACAGGTACACAATCAGAGGGGTTGATTTTTGTGATAAATCCTGAAATTCAATTTGCTGAACCATTGTGACCAGCCTGAGTGATTCAGCAGCTTATACACACAGGGCAGAACGACAGGATTTCAGGAATTTTTTTTTGAAGCCAGTTGGCACCTCTGCACAATGTGTGTGAATGTGGATGGATAGATGGGAGTATGTGAGATATGTGATATAATATGTTGGCTGATGTCTGTCTTTATAGTCTTCTTGTGTAAGTGTTGGTAATGGGGTATCATGTGGAGGGTTGTTATACATGGTTGTGGGTGTTTGTATGCGAGGGATGGATGTGTGCATGCCCTTCACATAGTTCCCTTTCCCCCTACCCCCTGTATCTCTTATGCAATCCATACGAACAATATATGAAAATCTGCGTTTGTTCATTAAGTTTTTGCTTGCATCATCTGCACTAGCAGGAACATGTTTGATTATGACTAAGTTAAGACTACGCAATACGTATGAGTAAATACTGATAGCATGCTAAGGAATATAATACATTGGTCCGGTAAAAAAAAAATGTGTTCGTTCCAAAATGTGTAAGAGATATTTTTTTTTCACACTAGATTTTGTAAAATAAAAAAATTATTCCTGATAATTTCACTAGATATTAAACAGTGTGCTGAGGTTTTTGTGCAAGCTGTACAAAACACTTTCTATTCCAGTCCCCTTTGCCTGAAACAACCTCCAGTGGAGCCTCAGGGTCCGGTGTGTCGGTACAAGCTGCTGGTATCAAACGCTCGTTATCCTCCGTCAACTCACCACAAGATCCCAAGAAAAGCAAAGTGGCAGGAACTGTAAGTGTTGCTTGTCAAGGATAAAGCCTGGGAATCTTGGGTGGATGTACCAAACTATATTATTCTCAGTTTTGGGATTTTTTTTGTCTTTATAATTTATTTTTCCCATGTTTCTGATAAGTATATACCAGCAGCAAGGCACTGTTACTATATATCATTAGATTAGTACAATTTTCATGCCACACACTGGGAAATTATCATGAAAAAATATACTTATGGTGTAAGGAGGGTCATTATTATAGAAAACAACACTGACAGAATCAAGAAGATGAGTCTGCAAGGACGATTGGAATGGGGTAGTTTGTGAGTTGGGAGAAAAAATATACTGCCACAATAGGGTTGCAACAGATTTTTAACTGCCTCGTACTCGGAAATGCACAAACTAGGTATGGTCAGACTTACAACAGGCTGAGTACATGACTGCTCATACAAGAAATGGACCATCCGTTTTTCTGATTAGCGTTCTGAGTATCCAGGTAGTTTTTGTTAGTTGTCCTGACTTTGACATGCCATGTCTAAATATTCCAGACCGGAAGAACTCAGTCTGATGTGAACAAGCCGATAGATAAGCAGTATTGTGATGCTGTGGCCAACTTCCTGCTCCGCTTCGCCTGTCAGGTGAGTGTAAGTGGACTTATTTTTTTCTGCTATTATTCTCCCAATATATTTGCTCTCAGTTGGTCAACAGTTAACTTTAATATAAAAAAAAATCAAAATTCTGTTTCTTCTATTTCTATTGCATTTTCAATACCATAAGGTTAAAGTGCAAGGAGTTTGCATCAGCCAATATTCTCAAACTTGGCAATTGTAAAACTTGATTATTTTTTGTTAAGAGAAATATATTTAGCCAAGAATGGACTGATTGCTTAAATAGATTGATTCATTTCCTCTTCTAACCATAGGCACTCTTGTTAATAATGTACATTTTTTGTCAAATTGAAATGTGTCCACATGTGATCGCACTAACCCTGAGCAATTTTAAAGATAGATGCACTTTATTGATTCACCTGTGGTGTATAGGGGACATTCTCTTTGTGCCTTCAGCTTACATTTTTTTTTATGGATTCATTCTAATAGTACGGACAGAAATGATACAAACCTTATGATAATCCAGTGTAATGAATCTGGTGGTAAGGTGAACGAGGCAGCGGGCGCAGTGGGTCATAGCTCTCAGGGGGAGATGTTGTCTAAGCGCTGCGTGGCCCTCCTCAAGCTGGTGCTGCGCTCAGATGTCTGGCTCAACGTTGACCTCAAGCTGAGCTTCTTCGACAAGCTCCTCAGTAACGCCACCAGCACACAGCCCAACATTGGCAACATTGTCGTGGCTCTGGAGCTCTTGGAGTTCTTGATTGGAATTATGGTGAGTTTTGCTTGTCTTGATACATTTAATGCAACCTTCTTTCCTCACAATACTATAAATTTGTCTATTTATGTGGCTTTTACCAATACAAGGTCATATTTCTCGCAATTTCTTTAATAAAGTCATGACTACCTTTTTTGTCTCATTTGAATTGGGAAGTTTGTATTTTTGTGATCTTGCAACTTGCTTTAATTAGCCTTGAATGAGAGTGATCTATTGATGCAACGTGCCATCTAAAGCATGTCGTTTTTAATAGTGTATTACCACTTACATTTATTGCACTGACAGCCTTTACCAAATACAATTTTGAACTTCCAAAGTACATAACTGAATTCATCAACGATTTTATCATCCATTCTTTGCAATTGTTTCTTGGATTAAATAGTGGTAGCCTTTTGTATAGTTAACTGATACTGTCAGCCTGAATATCCTGCCGTGCAATCTCTTGAGCTGGGAGAGGAGCATGGGTACTGCCTGATTTTATAGGCATTGGTTTTGAGTGCATGGTAAAGTCAACTTTGTCCAAAATCTCAGATATAGCTACATTTGTCTACAGAAAAAGGAGATGATTCTGTCCAGCTTCCGGCCACTGCAGCGTGGTATCTCTGTCTGCATGAACTGCAACAACACCAAAGTTATCCGGGCGGTGCACAAACTGCTTATGAGTTTGATGAGCATCTTCCCTACTGAGTCGGCAAACTGCACTGTGGCATCAAAGTACGAAGAGTTGGAGGCCCTGTACGCTCATGTCAGCAAGCTCATCTACGAGGGACTCACCAACTACGACAAGTAAGATCTCATTGCAAAGTGAAGTCAAACAGGTCCTTAGCAATCACTCATTATCAGGGAAATGTTCTATGATCATGGGAAGCACACAGTCTCTGTATTGGGTGTCGAACTGTAATGACTCAGGTAGATATACTTTAAAAGGGCAAACCAGACTAAGATTTAGGGAACTTTTTTCGTTTAAAAAAAAGTCCCAGATATGACACCTGTGGAATTGAAAGTGTTGGTAGCCATCAAAAGTATATAAAAAGTCAAGGTCTGATCTTGAACAATGTACATTTCTTTTGAGAGATGGAGAAATTATGGCGATAGAGACACGTAACTAATTATTCATCTGTACCTGTGACAGGAACAATGGTGGGACCCCATCCCTCTTCAGCACTTTGATGATTCTCAAGTCAGCATGTGAGAACAACCAGTGCTACATTGACCGACTGATCACAATCTTTATGAAAGTCCTCACCAAGATGACCCATGAGCACCTCAAGACGCAGGAGTCAACGTCCAGCAACAGAACAGCCCAGCCTGTGCCAGAGACAGAGAAAGGTAAATGTATGTCTGTGGCCGGAGAGGTTTAGAGCCAACATGATGTCAGAGGATTTGGTCTGGATTTGTTTGTGGTGCTGATATTATAAGCTTCGTATTTTCTCTGTATGAGAAAAAAAAAAAATTCAGGGAGCAGGGTGAATTTATCTCATGGCTATTGTGTTGTCTGCCTCAATTGTTTCAGTTGTATTGTAATCCTGATGTCAGTGATAGTGGTACAGATTGGTTTCTTTGACACATTACATGTACATCGAAACTCTGATATAACGAGCACGGATGTAATAAGAGAAAATGAAAATTCCCATCCTTTGTTAAAACGTCTTGGATATAATGAGGATACTGGGCTGGTCCTGACGACTTGGTTATATCTGAGTTTCACAGTATAGGGGATCCAGTCAACAAGACTTCTTTTTATTCTTATCACAGTACTGTTGATAGGAGTCACGTGTCAGTTTCCCTTCTGAGCCTGTCTTCAAGTTAAGACATTCTTCTTGTTTCGGCAGGCGGGTCAAGCGAGCTGCTTATTCTGAGTCTGGACTTGGTCAAGAACCGTGTGGGTGTGATGAGTCAGGAGATGCGCAAGTCCTTCATCGGCAACATCCTGGCTGGTCTCATTGAGCGCACCGGGGACTCGAAGGTCATGCGAGCCATCACCAAAATGGTGGAGGACTGGATCAAGAATAAGGTAAGCATCCAGACAAGGTTATGGAGGAAGGGAATGCTCAGCTACATAGAGTACAGGCAACAAGTCATCACCTTAGAACCATTTGTTCCACCTGAGCAGTTTTAACATTATGAGACAAATAGTAAAGGCGTTTTCAGCTAGCTCTTTGGTAAAAGAACATTTTATTCTTTGACATGGAGAAGATACCATTTCAACCTGAATGTGGTATAGAATAATCATTTTGATTGACCAAAGCAGCTTCAATATTTCAATGAGAAGGGGTTTGAGATGCATACACCGAAAAATATTTTAGTGAATGTGTGTGGAAATCTCGCGTAGAAATGTCAGTTTAATTATAAATTTTATTTTCCATATCTTCCTCACCAGAACTCTTCAAACTTAAAATCGTGTTGTGCATGAACTCTGTTAAATTCTTCAATCTGTGCTTGTTTCTCTCTCAGACAACAATTGCCATCAACCAGTCACCATCCACTAGAGAGAAGTGCATCTTGTTGTCCAAGCTGATGAGCAACATTGAGAGACGTTTCCCGGCAGACATTGAGCTCAACTCTCAGTTCCTGGACCTCGTCCTCTTCATATACAGGTTGGGTTCTGGCCTTGTCGTAACATCATATTGTCATAGCTTGACACCCACTCTTAGCTAGCACAATGACTTCTTCATATACAACTTTGTGATACCTTCTTTAATTCCATCACTGCTGTTCTCTTTGCTAATTTAATTCCTTACAAGAACTTAACAAGGGGAGTAATTAAATTCAGAGAAAATTACAGGGATGCAGGTTAAAGTTGTTTTAGACCATTCAAGTTGAAATGTCAGGTCAGTATTGTTATGAGCAAGGCATCACTTTGATGGAAATGTATGGGAGAGGTACAAATAAAATTGTATATAAGAATTCACTGCCTTTGAAACGTATTCCTGTAATAACAAGGTCTGTTTTCTCTGGTAGGGACAAAGATTTGGAGCGATCAGATCTCACAACAAAGCTTGAAAATGCTTTCTTGGCTGGCCTTAGATGTAACCAGCCACATATCAGACAGAAGTTCTTGGAGGTGAGTCTTGTGGTGTTGCTCTGTCTTTTGATACATTTTTCTTTCTATTTTTAAAAACTCCATAGAGTTTAATAGTTTCAAGCAGCTAGGAGAATACTTCAGGCTTATTTAGATTATTCAATCTTTGACAGTGACGTCATTCTGAACATTGAGATTCGCAAATCCCATATGGCTTTTTTTTTTTTGGTGCCATGAAAGTAAATTTAGTAAAAATGAATGATGGCAAGATAATAGATTTATGCATTAATTTATTACATTCATTCTGTTGCCATGTAGAGCTCATGCATGGATTGCTTGCTCAGATTGACTTGTTATGATCCTGACATCACGATATTTCAGACAATGGAAAAGAGTATTCCCCGCAAGGTGTTTGACAGACTTCTCTACATGGTGTGCTCTCAGAACTGGGAAAATATGGGCACTTACTTCTGGATCAAACAAGCCTTAGAGGTAAGCAGTGGTCTGAATGCTTGGGTCTTGGAGATACGTAGTGTGTGGTAGTGACATGTCAAGATATAGCAGGTGGCCAGCAGCGAATCCTCAAATTCATCCATTTTCTGTATGCATCAGATTTCTTTCTGATTGCTTCTACTGCAAACAAAAAATAAAGCCAAGCACATGTGAATTTTCCTCTATTGTTGATTTCTCATCCTCCTTTTTTATCACCTTTGGTACAGGTTGATTAAGCCCCATGAACTCCAATCCGTTTTCCAAATTGACAAAGATAACAGAAGTCAGATCGCGATCACCTTTTCAGATTATGATCTATGTTTATGTAACAATTTGAGTGTGTAATAAAAATGTTGACAAACTGAATATGTACCTCTATGTATTTTTTCTTTTACCTTGACTCAGTAAGAAATGATTTTAGATTTTCCTCCACTTTCTTTTTACTACATATGCTGATAGCTTTTGCAGTAGCGTTTCTTTGTGTGTATCAAAAGCCATGTTTACACCTTCCATCTCTCTGTATTTTGCCAGCTGCTGCTTGGTGTATCTATGAAAACCATCACGATCCAGAGCTCTTCCCCGATGAATCTTCTGCCCAGCGTCTGCTCTGTCATCTCCATGGCAGACTCTCAGGACCGCGCCGACTTTGCCGCCATCATGAAGGTCAAGGAAGAACCAATGGACGTGGAGAGCGTGGACTCGGCCAGAGAGGAGGTTTGGTTCAAACAAATTTTCCCTTTTGTTCTCTTGTAATGCTAGAAGCAATTTTTTAAATCATATCAAACATACCTGGACTGCTTTTGTCATGCTAGGGTTTGAGAGAACAGCAAAGTACTGTTGTATCGTTGGCTTTTTTTTTTTCCTTCACTTGGTTCAGTATTTTTCTGATGAATATTCAGTACTTTTATGTTGATTTATAGTTCTTGAAAGGGAGTTTTGGTTATTGGAAGCAATTTTGTTACATGTATATTTCTTCTTGACTCTGAGCTCAAAGAGGGTGTGATTACAATTTATACTCAGTCAGTTCCATTAAATTATCGGCTATCAATGGACAAAAGTTTGGATTTTCAATCGATCACGATTTTTAGCAAGAGATAGAATTTCTATTATTTTTGTGTTTACCTTATCATTGAAGGTATTCATTAATTATTGAAATTAACTTACTTTTTTAATGCCGATGGAGACCAAGTTACCGATGCTGTGGTGTAATGGTCAGGCTCTTCACCTGTCATGCGGAAGACCAGAGTTCGATCCTGATTGCAGATGATCTGCATTTTTTTTTCTGCTGGGATGTTTTCCCTCTCAGCCCCGGTCGGCCCTGACAGGCAGGATCAAAGTAGCCGGTCTTTTAAATGATCTTACAGTGTTGCAGGGGATGTAAAACTGGCAAACAAACCAAGCAAAATCAGGTTTTTACAAGGCTTGCTTTTGTTTTACTTTTATCGATGTATTTATTGTGACCCTTCTGAATTTCTATAGCTATATCTTCTCTAACTAAAAGTAATTTTCGGTATGTTTTGTTATGTAGGAGGACATGGACCTTGAGCTGACATCTGAATCAGGAGAAGACTCGTCAAAGGCACCCAAGAAGGAGACAGGCCAGAGCTTGAAGACCCTCATCAATAGGGAGGCCAAGTTTTTAGAGACGTGTCGGGAAGTGAAGGTAAGACAAAGCATGGGGCCACAACAGTGGTTGTGATCAGTTGCAGTTATATTGTGCACTTAACCTTTACCATACAAAATCCTTCAGTGTTCAGAGAAATCATTGTACACATTTTGTTGTATTTCTCTTGTAGCTGTGCATCTGTTATTATAGGAGATTATAAAGGACAAAAGTTGATTAAGTCATTAACAGGGGATTAAGCTAGAAATCTGTATACCCATAATCTGCACAATTGATATGCAGATGGAATTTTTTTAGACATTTCAAGGGATTAATAAAAGCTCACAGAGTTTACTGGCTGAACACTCCACATTGTTATCTTGACATTGCTCCTTCCTTTTTACTCCATCCATCCATCCGTGTATCCTCCAATCTACTCACCACTGGCCTTCTTACCTACTCACTTGCCATGCAGTCATTTACATACTTATTTTCTATCAATCCATTTTCCCATCCATCCATCCCACTATTCACACAGCCATCTCTTTGTCTAACTAAATCTTTGACCAGTGTCTGTGATTAAATGTTTGATGAGCATCTCCAGCATTGTAAGTGATGATTGGGCACTCACAAAAAAAAGTTTAGTACACTTTGTCTTGTGACATTACAAACCATGAGGATATCCCGTCCCTCCCTCAGACGTTCCAGTACCTGGACAGCCTGTGCCAGCTGGCCCACAGCTCCACAGACCTGGCCCACACCACCTGGCTCGACCTCTTCCCCAGGATATGGAAGATACTCAGTGAAAAGCAACAGGAGGTGAGTCTTTAAGACAACATGCCCGAGCTGTCATTTTGACTTGTTCTAATATTTATGCTTTAAAAATTTCACTTGCAACAATAAAGTTTTGACCAGCCTTGTCCATCCATTTCCATTTTAGTACATTTTTGTGATATTTAACAGAAAATGAGTCAGGAAATGTCTAGTATTGCTTAAGATCTCTTTGTCCAAGTGTGATTTTTTTTGTTGGAGCTAATTTATGGGTAATCACTCAAGAATTTCCCTTAAGTTTGTTTTTTCCAAATCCTTCATTTTTTTTTATCTGCCATTGAAAATATCGTAGCAGGACTTCAATCCTCAAAGTCCAGAAAAAATGTTCTGTTCACTCAGTATATTACGGAGTAAAAGCAAGCGGCTCTGAGCGCTACAGTACTCATGCGGATCGGGTGGTAACAGGCAGTAGTAGATAGCACAGGGTTTAGAGGGTTAAAGTAGAGGATTGAGGAGAAAATATCATTATTCTTGTCTCAATGATAAAAGCTTGATTGTGGCTGTATATCAGGACTTCCGTCATGCTTTGCTTTTCTTCTCAATCTCCATGTTCAGCGTCTGAAAAAGGAGCTGGTGCCGTTCCTGACCAGTGGGTCCCATGTGAACCAGAGAGACTGTCACCCTAGTGCTGTGCACACCCTGGTGGAGGGCATCGCTCTGTGCGTCCCAGCTATACCTATCAAGGCTTGTGCTCTCAAGGTAACACGACTACTTGAAGAACTCTTTTGTCATTGCCAGAAAGATTATGACACGGGTTGATCCATTTTGTTACTATAATAGTTTAAGTGGAACATGAGCTTTATCCAAGCTTTTTGTTTAATTTCTGCTATCGCAGGCCTCTAAAGAATTGAAAAAAACTGATTTTTACTTTCAGCATGTTTTTGTTAAAACACTTACTCATGTTGGGTTTTTTTTAATGTTTTTGCCTGTGTTTTCATTTACTCAATTGATACTACATCTAAGATATCACTTTCCTATTATTTGTTCTTTGCAAAAAATCTTTGTTGTTACGATTTTTTTCCTTTTTTCATTTTTTGCTACAATACCTTATGGAATGTTATACAAGTGCCAAATTGAAGGAGTGTCTTTATTGTCTTCTTGTCTTTTCTCCAGTACCTGGCGCGCACACACAATCTGTGGCACAGGAGCTGTCTGCTGTTGGAGCATGCAGCGTTTGAGAATCCAAACCCAATCCCAGACATTGCAAGGTTGGCAGTCAACGAGTATGACTTTGAGCCACAACCAGCAGTGCCATTGCAGGTAAACTTTCACTTGTTTTAGCGTCACTTGAAAAATGAAAAGAAAATGTGCAATTTTGTTGAGCCAGTAGTTTGCTTTTTTCTAAAAACTCACACATACTTAGGGTACACCAATTCTTAAAGGGAGCAGGTTCTGAGGTGAATTTCTAGTGACCCGATTCCCACAGTCAGCAGTACTGCAAATAGATAGACTTGACTTACACTCCCAAGACTTACAGATGTTAATGTACATTCTGCCAATGCTATGCAAGCAGTTATACATTATTGGTTGGAGGGCATCTGTTCTATAACAGTAAAATGCCTGCCTTGGAATGCGAGTGTTCCAAGTTCAAGTGACGCTGGCGGTCTGCCCTAATTTTTTTTTGTAGAATTTAGAAGGTTTGTCCCTTCATTTTTCAGAAATAGACCATTGAAGTGGGGATATTTACTCTTCTGTTGACTTTATACCGTTGCAAAAGGACTGGAACCAATATCAAACCATATTTCTCATGTTTTAAGGCCTGCAAAGTGAATTTGTAGCAAGAAGAGATATTTTAGTTTTGATTTTGTCATTTCAGGAAACGATGGACTGTTTGTGTGAGATCTATTCTCTGCTCAAGGAGGAGGACATGTTTTCCGGCCTGTGGCAAAAAAGAGCTAAATATCCTGAGACCAACACTGCCCTGGCCTACATGCAGCATGGCTTCTTTGAGCAGGCACAGACCACTTTTGAAGGGGTGTGTAGCTGTCATCTGATCATACTGTCATGTGGTTTTGGCACAGTCTCTTAGCACCATTATTGCCCGATATCTGTTATGTGCTTCCAAAGACTTCTTTTTTTTTTAAAGTTGTCTCGGACTAATTTTAATTTCACATAGATGTGCTTGTATGCCTATGTCTTGATATAGGTTTTAAAAATGCATCATGGTGTCAATTATCTTTATTGATTTATTATTTGGGTTATGTCTTACCTTTGCAGATGTTGTTTGTTGAAACAAGTGACACAAAATTAATTGCTCTGTATATCTTCTTCTCTTGTTATGAATAATGCACAAAAATTTGATCCAGTTGAAATAGGAGTGACTTGGAAAAATTCATCTATCTTATCTCAAATTTATGCTACTTCCCCTTACTACTGAAAGTTCTGTGGTGTCCAGTTCAAATGGGCCAGCTTAAAGATATGCGAAAACTTTAATTCCTTTTTACTATGCTTTAAATACATCATCTATGAAGTCTGGCATGAACTGGTTGAAACTCGTAGATATTCTCAAGATTCAACCAAAATTTTATTTGAGGTGATTTGATTATAAGTAAAAACAGTGAATTAGAAGTTCTAGGAAATACCATTTAGTTTGCTACTTCAGTCCATACTTTGACATAATCTGTACATGAGACAAATTTTTAGTCTTGCAATATGAAGATACATGATTGCACCTCTCTTTGTGCCTACAGGTGATGTCCAAGATCCGCATGGATCACAACAGCACTCCCACACCGAGGGATAGTTGGATGGAGCTGAAGCTGATTGAAGAGAGCTGGATCAAGTGAGTCATCTCACGGGTCTTGGAATTGGAGGAGTCAAGCTCTTCATACACGCATATACGCATGCAGGCACACTCACTTGCTAACTCTCTCACACACAAACAAACACACGCACAGAGTTGCTCCTTTTCTCACATGCACTCAGACATGCACGTGGGAGTCCCATCACAGCTGGCTATCTTTCCTCATTGCCAAATCTTTTAAGTACAATCTACAGCTCACGGTTGCTTGACTTTTGGGTTCTGACTCTTTGGCATGCTTGCTTTCTTAAGCAGATGTTGGGTTCGATAGGGATTAGCCAACTTACAGCTGAACTCAGGCGAAAATGTGGTGTGGTGTCAGATCAGGCCTGGCTTGTGAGAATGTCTAATGAAGGTCTAAGCCTCTTGCATTGCCAGATATTTTCTAAAGACAGAAGATGTTCTTTTTCTCCACTGCCATGGTTGGCTACATTTGATGCAACTGTTGTTAGAATTTTTATTATCATGTTTGGCTCTTATATCATGACTCTGCCCCACTAGCATGACAGGCTTTGGAGCAGTATTTGGACTGTCACATCATTATGAAATACACTAAAACCTGCATATCTCGACATTTGGCTTAGGTCAACAGGATTTGGAATTCCCAACATTTTCTTTATTTACAACATCTACATCCCTTATAATGTTGACTTTCTCTTTACTTGACGCGATTTCAATGGCCCAAGCAGTTTCGACTTATGCAGGTTCTACTGAAGAACAGTTTGTCAGGAAAAGTCACTTAACTGTGTATTAGATTGTCATTCAAGCCAAGACTTTATAGTTATGTTACTCAACTGTAACTTTGTACCCAATATGCATAATTTTCCCCTCTTCCTGCCTAGATGCTCCAAGGAGATGAACCAATGGGAGACATTGCTGGAGTACGCCAACTCTCGGGGCAACGTCATCCCTGAGCTCATACTTGACTGTGCCTGGAGGGTGCCCAACTGGCCTCTCATGAAGGATGCTCTCGGCAGGGTATGTCGATATGGTCTCCCTCTCTTATATGACCTCACAGTGTTGCAAGGGGTGTAAAACATAGAAACCAAACCCAATTGATATTGTCAACACGTCCTTGTGTGTAGTTGAAGGGTTGATGAAGGGGGAGGGGGTGGGGCGAGTTTAGGGAGTCTTTTGTATACATTATATTTTTTTTTGTATGTATGGGAGGGAACAGCATTACTAGTCATGACGAATGCACTGCTTTGCAAAGCAAGCTTCTGTTAAGAATCACTGAATGATGTTTAAGTGTGTGCATGGAGAATGGATGTTGTGAGGAGATAAGAAAGTTGAAATTTCAAGCCAGGATATTCACTGCTTTTAGACAGATCGGCTTACTTTGTAAATATCTGTGAAAACTCTTTTCTAGCACTGTAAAATTTGTGCTCTGCTGAAACTTTTTTTTTTTAGCTACTTGGCATGACAAGTTTCCCAATCTTTTGTGGTTTTTTACTGAACTTAGAAATATCATACACACGAACTAACTCTTCTGTTTTGTCTCTTGCAGGTGGAGGGCAATTTCAAACGGGAACAGCAATGGAAAATCAATCTCTTCAGGGGCTATTTAGCCATCTGCAATTCTGAGGAGCACCATCTCAACTCACAACAGGTGTGTTTGTGTGCCATTGCACAAAATAGATCAGATATTCACCCTTGATGTACAAATAAGTTAACAAATTACATATAGATTGTTGAGTCTTGAGAAGTGTGGATGCTTCACAAAGATGTAGCTGATGTGAAGAAAATATCAGTAGATATGATAGCTATGCTTTGGTGAGACAGATTCTTGACTGGATAGTTTAGGCACAGAATTTCTTAAGCATTGTTTACAAAAAGATTGCACAGGTGGACACAAAAAAAAAATGCTTTAAGGAAAAATTATATAACTTTGTAAGAACGAAAAATGATTACAGTAAATTAAATCTATAGCCAGGCAAGTTTGTCAATTTTGGTAAGTGTCTGGAAAATTATAGAAATGGCGTAAATAAAAAAGTATCACCCATGCTGTGTATAGTGCAAAATGCAAAGATAAGTGTCAAACAAGAACCTACAAGTTATCAGTTTCAATTGTATCGTTTCCTTGCAAAATCGAGCCTGTCCTTACAACTACCTCTTCTAATGAACCAATTCACAGAAGATTTTAATTTTTCTCTCCTCTTGAGAAGTTCCCTGGCAGAACTACTGTATTGATTATGGGAGGTAGTCATTACAGTTCCCTTTAGGAAAACAGATAGTATGGCCCTTATCTACTTGAAGGGATTTTGCCTGTGCAAGAAAAAAAAAAGGAAGTGGATTTCATAGTAATATAACAAAACTTTTTTTTGTTGTTGAAAAGATTGAGCGTCTGGTGGAGACATGTGGCAATCAGGTCATCAAGGAGTGGAGGAGACTGCCCAGCATCGTCTCACAGATACATGTCCAGTATTTGCAGGTGAATTTGTCGGGTTTTTTATGTAATGTAGTCATGTTGTGCCCTGCAGAGTTGTATGTCACAGGGTGTTGACTGGGGACACAGCTGTATATGCTGCTGTATTGCTGGAGCAGGAAAGGATTTAGTGTCACAAGTTTTACATACTTGTCAGGGAAAAAGGAGAGGAGAGGAGGGGGGGGGGGGGGCACTTTAAAAATTCCCACACCAGATTTCCTTTTTTAACATAGTATACTACTACATAGTTTCAAAGTACTTTAGAAATAGTAGCCTTTTTTTTTTCAGGATTTGTCGGACAGAAAATTTTATGATGAACTTGTACTCTCATTGGTGAAGTGATGATTACACCATGTCAAAGTTCACTGGTAGGATTTTATTAGTTTCTCTCCTGTTTGGATAACCTTGCCTTCTTTAATGTTCAGACCTGTAAGTCTTCCAACAATTGTCGGATTTCCGGTAATATCGTAACAGCCCAAATTTCCGACCCAAAATTTGTTTCATTTGGTCTTTATGATAGCACTGTTATTGTATGTGATTATGATAAGTGCTGATACAGGCACACACGCTTCAAACATTTTTCAGGCAATTTTGTCTGATACCACTTACAGGTTTGAATGTTGTCTGTGAGTTCAGTTGTTGCTGCATTGACCTTCGGATCTCCTTGGATCAAATTCCAAAAGGACCAGTGTTGACCTTCAGTTTTTCCCCAGCTTTTCATATTTCTCCACCCTATCTCAGAGGTATTGACACTGAATTTCACTTTTACAGTATCAAGGGGCCACTTTTAAGACTCTCACCTCCCCGGTTACAGATAAGACTTCTTTAACGGTAAATAGCAACTCGTGTAAGTCCCTGATCGGCAACAAAAGAGCAACGAAGACATCAATATGCTAGCACAAGCTATATTCCAAAACAAAGGCAAACAAGCTGTAAGGATGGTTAACTGACCCTCCAGTGTGACCTGATCTTTTTACTTCTCTCTCAGGATGACAGATTTCCTAGCCCTGAAATGATGTAATAGTGCTGTAAGCCTAAATTCGTGTATTGACCTTTCCAGGCTGCCCAGATGATAATGGAGCTCCAGGAGGCAGCTCAGATCAACCAGAGTCTTCAGCCAGCCAGCCTGGGCCGGGGCTCCAGTGTGCACGACATGAAAGCTATTGTCAAGACTTGGAAGTGAGTAGCTTACCTCAGATGGCAGCAGAAATATTTTTTAAAAACACCTTCTGCCATGGGAATGTATTTTTCATGGTTGTAATAAATGTGTTTTCCGTTTCTCACTTCCTGAATTTGCAAGGTGCCTGTAGCTTTTTATGGACTAGTTATTTTGTGAGAGCAAAATACTACTTGGAGCCTATCATTAGACAGTTTCATTTACTTTAGTTTTAACACTGACTTGATGCATTTTTGCTAGTTATAAGTTGGATAAAATATGTTAGCAACTTAAACCTAATCACTCCACAAACATAAATAACTAGTAAGGCTCACATCCAATTTGTAGTCCCCAAATTTTTTTCTTTAACTTTGCTTTTCACTAGTAATTTCTTATCATAATGGAATGATTTTGGAATACTCTATAGTTTGTCAAATAGTAGTGATAGTGAACACTGTAGTTCATGAATGAACTGTCCCCATCACCAAATGTCATTTTTCTGTGTAGGAATCGGCTGCCGATGATCTCTGACGACTTGTCTCACTGGAGCGACATCTTCACCTGGAGACAGCATCACTACCAGTTTATCATCACACACTTTGAGAGTCAACCAGCCAGTGAGAATGTAAGGACAGGAGCCTGCAACAAACACTTGGATTTGATGGGAATAGAGGGGGGGGGGGGGGGGGTGGATATTGTGACATTGCAGTGCCTGCGGACACACCACACAAAGGGCAACCCTCAGGGAAACTTAAGCCTGCTTGAGTGCTTAAGTAAAAAACAAAAGAATAAGAGACTAAAACAGCTGACTCTGTAAATAACTCACTCCTTACCACTACTAAGTATGTTAGATGCTGTAACTGTTTTGTCCAAAAACATGTATAGAAATGATAAGCTGGCCAATGTACAGTAGACTTTCTCTTAGTTATTGTCATGCTTTTCTTTCCCAAAATTATCTTTTGTGCTGGTACTCGTAAATTACTTCTGTAGTTTCTTTTACTTTCTTATTGTTATTGTCTTAGCTTCATTAGGAAATTTGTGTTGGGACAGGAGCAATCTTGATAAATTATGTTGTAGGATGTGGTTGTCCTAATTAGATGATAGTGATAGTCTTACTGTACAATGATGACTTTGGTTTCAGAACTCCAACTCCATGCTAGGAGTGCACGCTACCGCCCAGTCAATCATCCACTTTGGCAAGATTGCGCGGAAGCATGGTCTGGTGGGAGTGAGCCTCGATTCCTTGAGCAAGTAAGAATTCAGAGCATAGCACTGATGTATATAATTGAGGATATTTTACAGTTATTTTAATAACATACTTTAAAACAGGATTTACGCGCAAAGAAAATTGGTAAACTGGTACTCTGTAGAGGAAAACATAGTAACTCATTGTTTGATCATTGCTCTGTTTTAAGACCTTAAGATATTTACATTTTGTGTGAAGGGGCCAATTCCCCTCACAACACTTATCTTTTTCTTATATTAGAAATGTTATCATCTTTTTGCTATTGCCTTAAGAAATATGTAGGTAGTGATGGTGGTATGAGGTTGTAGGGAACAAGGTATGGGGACAAGGTGTGAAGTTCAGCTGTATTTCTGACCTGCGTTGTCTCTGACTCTGTGCAGGATCCACAACATCACGAGTGTGCCAGTGCTGGACTGTTTCCAGAAAGTGAGACAACAGGTGAAGTGCTACATGCACATGGGGACCTCGCTCAACAAGAGTGAATTCACAGAGGTGAGTAGCAGGCAGTTGTGGAATAGTTTGTAACAGGTATGGTGTGGAAGTGGCAAAAGCATGATTAGTATTTCAATATTTCTTTTCAAATCTCAAATGAAGTTTCAAGAGTACCATATCACCTGCACATAACGTTTGAAAATGCATCTAAGTCAGCAAAGGTGTGACAGGAAGAGATGAGTTTTGGGTTTGGGCAAATCTGGGGACAACGGAAGGAACTAGAGGTATCTAGAAAGTGTTTGTTGGAAGCCTACATGCGAATCCGCCATATACTTTCTGTAAGCACCACAATGACAGCAGTGTACTCCAATGACAGTGTGTACTCTCTGCTTTTTCCTTAAGAAAGAAATATCGAATTGCAATATCATCCTCTGTCAGACTTGTAAAAGGAAGAGGAACTAGTGTGTTTTGGTTTTGTCTGAAGGTTTTACATGGCTTCAAATTTGTTTGGTTGATGTAAAGAGGCTGCACTTTTTGAGAAAACTGAGGTCCTTCCACTCAGATAGATCCATCCCCCAAATATTCTATACCTCTACAATTGAAAGTTTGATTAATTTTGGCATACTTTGTTACGGCAGCAACTTGGGAAAACAACATGTTATGAAAATAAACAGGTTGATCAGGAAGGCATCAAAAA
>JAUKPP010247405.1:0-13050 GCA_032273245.1 Phyllaplysia taylori | reverse complement strand
TAATCAAACTAAACGAAACCATCAAAATCAGGATACATGTATTGTATTCTCATGTAAAAAATGTGGTAGGATTTTTTACCCTGAGGTAGGATTTTTTTTGGGTAGATTTCGCTGGACACCCTGTATGAATACTGTTTATGTCTTTTTCTCTTGTGTGTTTGCAAGCTTTTTTGTTGAGGTTTTTCTTTTTGTTGTTGTTTAATGACATATGTAGAGGGGGGGTGCTCATGCATCAAAATAAAACATTTCCTTTCTATACTGATCCCTCAGTGGTTCCCGATCCCCTGTCTCCTGTTTGTCATACAACCCTGCTGAGAACGCCATCTTGCTGGTCACGGTAAATGCTTCTTTTCTCTGACTTGATGTTGATAGGCTTCTTTTTAGATAGTTCTTTCATTTCCTGTGTAGGATAGATGTTTTTAGTTGGTTTTGCCGCATGTTTCTGTTTACTGGCATGATAGACAATCATCTTCTGAGCATACATGTTGTCCCTTCTGTGTACTTAGAGGTTATTAAATCAAGGGACTCATTTCAGTTTTTTTTAAACAAACATATCAGAGGTGGTGTTATCTTACTAAAAGTTTGTTTTTTATTTGAAATAGAATTTCTTGCTAAATTTTTAGTTTAAAACATGAATGGTTCTTTGTTTATTACCATTTAGACATTTGACTGTACACAGTAAGAATGCATTGGTCAGAAACCTCTTTAGGAATATTACAAGTTTTGTATCCTTTATTTCTAATAAGGTCATTATTTTTTTCTCTTTGAGCAGAAAACCAGCAATGTGGAGAACAGTACCTACGACCTGTACGTGGTGCCTAAAGATTCTGACTCACAAAATCCTGATGGTGAGTCACAGAGAAAACAGCAGCTACATTATTTTTACGGCAGGGCTACTAAAAAAAAGTCACCTTCCACATTCAATCGTTACATCAACAGGATTCAGTTATGCTATTTACATTTGAAGACTTTTAGTTTTTGATTTACCAGATGTGAATATCATCATTTCATCTCCTTTTGTCGTTCCCACCATCACCATTTTCTTATTTTCTCCATTTGTATTTCCAGCCTCTGTGTGCTTCTTTGTTTTAATTTAGATATGATCTTTTGAACCTTTTCTACTCCTCTGATTGATGCTATAACTTGCAGGGACTATAGTGCTGTACAACTTCTTACTGTGACGATTATGCTGTTCCCTTAATAATGATTCCAACAAAATAAAACCTTTGTTACTTTCAGCTCCCGAGGGTAAGAGATCGTCTGGCCTGACTGCTGTCTGGGTGGCCAGGAACAGATTTGCTGTGCTGGACAGGACTCATTCCGTGAGTGGATATATAGATGGATGGGGGCTGGGTAATAAGAACCGGGTGTTGAAGGGGAGCGTCTGTATCGAGAGGAAGAATACAGTGGGGAATAGAGAGCATTTAGCTTAAGCATTAGGTGAAGGTAAAACTTCATGTTTTTATGTGGTTGGAGACAAGGATGAAAGTGGATCTCAAACAGAGATGCTACAAGTTGGGGTCCCGAAGTTGGACATAAATTCCATGTCACATTGATCTATGTTAAATGATTGGTTTTAGTTGTGCTCGGAAACTTTTTCAATTGTTTTGTAGTTAAAGACACTGTCTGAAGCTTTCTTTTGGTGTGCAAGAATAAGACAATGTCAAACAATCAATTTTAATTGATTGTAAAGCGCATAGAGCCTGCTTTCAAGCGGGGATATGCGCTATATAAATGCAGTCATTATTATTATTATTATATAAACAATTTGATACCAGTACTTTACCGTAATTTACGTTTTTTCACTCTTCTGTTAAGAAAGTGCTCTTTTACTTCTACGAGTGCTGATGTCCTTATAATACCTTCTGGCACCTGAATGACCATACATTGTCAACCGTTTTGTTAATGCCTCAACAAACATACATTGTTTCTGTTGCAGATCATCATCAAGAATTTGAAGAATGAGATCACCAAGAAAGTGCAGGCACCTAACTGTGAGGATATCTTCTACGCCGGCAGTGGCTTCCTGCTGTTGAAGGAGACAGACTCGGTCACTTTGTTTGATGTGCAACAGAAGAGGTAGATGTCTCATAAGCTTATGGCAATAGTTTCGCATTTTTGCAGCGTTGTCCATGTATACTTTTTAAATTTTTATTTTGTTGAGATGTTTAACTGTTTTGTAGGTACGCCCATTGAAATTAGCAATTAAAGGAAAACAGTTTCAGCCTTTATTTAAATGTAAGGCCTTCTCTTTTGGTGTTGGTTCAGGCAATTATGCTAGACATCCGTCAACGTCATATGTGATTTATACCAGTAGAAGATTTAGATTTGTGGCATGTCTTAAATTAAGATGTTTGTTCTGTGATTTTGAAATTCTTTCAGATAAGTACATTATTGGGAGCTTTTGTATCACAAAGCTCTCTTGAATACCTTCTCTCCCTCCCACACAACCATTTTCTTTGTTCCCAGCCCAGCAGGGGCACTTAAAAAATGAGTTGGTAAAACCAAACAGTATTCAGTGACGAGTCTGTGGGTCTGAAGCAAGTCAGCTCATTGAGCGAGAAGAAGATGAGGCAGAGTCTGATTTTACGTATCTTCTCTCTCTCCCTCTTTTTTTACAAAAGGATTTTGGCCACCGTGAAGATCTCTAAGGTGAAGAACGTCATCTGGTCAGCGGACATGAGCACAGTAGCTCTCTTCAGCAAACATGGTGTGTACTGCTCCGCTGTTTTTTCATGGCAGGATGTAGCATTGCACTTTAGTTTCTGTTTTGGATTTACTTACGGGAGGTGAATAATGAGAGTTAGAATGTATTTCTCACGAGCAATTTTTTTAAACCTGTACTTGGCGAATGCTTATTAGTAGTGACAAGAAAATTAGCATTTTTGCCCTTTCGTTATGAAGTTATATTCTCACACAGGCATTTAAAAAAAAAAATTTTTTTTTCTTCTTCTGTAATTATGTGTTCTAATCCAATTTGTTTGTAATTTTAAACAAGAAAGTCCATCGGCTTTTTTTTTTTTTTTACACATTTTGCTGTCAGAGTATTATCCTTAGTGAGCCTCGGGTCTTGTTGATCAGGAAACATTTTTTCCCCACCTCACCAGTGATTTCCATCTGCAACCGAAAACTGGAGAATCTGTGCACGATCCACGAGAACATTCGCATCAAGTCAGGTGCCTGGGATGAGAGCGGCGTTTTCATCTATACCACCTCAAACCACATCAAATACGCTTTGACCAACGGGTGAGTGCTCGAAGGACTTCCTCATTTTAACTGTGATAAACAAAAAACGTTTTTGGGTGTATTGTTACCTCTGACAAGGTATGAAAGTTATTATAATCAAAGCACTGTGGAGAGTAATTTATGGCTAGCACTT
This sequence comes from Phyllaplysia taylori, assembly GCA_032273245.1. Taxonomy (NCBI): domain Eukaryota; kingdom Metazoa; phylum Mollusca; class Gastropoda; order Aplysiida; family Aplysiidae; genus Phyllaplysia; species Phyllaplysia taylori. The sequence goes on along the minus strand of JAUKPP010247405.1, from coordinate 9,671 downwards.
CACCTAGCATGTAGAAAACTTAAAAGTTCCAGTGTGGGGAGGTTTCTAAAAAAGAAACCTACAGTAGAGCGCCGTTAATCCGACACAGTCCGTCCCCGGCAAAAGTGTCGGATTATCGGATCTGTCATTGTTCGACCCCATGTAACCCTATAATATGATTTAACACTTTGATTTCATTCAGTTTTGCCGTCTTGTGATCTTTTTTTTATTAAAATATCATAATTAGTAGGCTATGTAATTAATCTTTGCATAAATTTTCTAAATGTTAGGACTATACACAGTGTTGAGAAAGGGATGAGTAGGAGGAGGTGATGAAGTAGTAAATTGGCTTCTCTTGTTTGCTTATGGGCATCTGGCATGCCATAAAAGTTATCAGGCTCCACACTGTCAGAAGTGGGTACGAGGAGTCCAAGGGTAGCGGTCAAGCTTCATACTGATCGTTTGCTATTTTACGAGCCCTTGCCCATTCTGTGTACACACCACGTCGTGTTGGTGAATGAAATTCCACGTAACCAGCGTTGCATCTGGTTTTCGGGGTTTCATCTTTTCTTTGTGTGGCAACCTTTATAGTTTAGCAGGTCGTACCTGCCCAAGAATCTAAAAATTGATGTTGGATTATTGAACAGTTTTTTTCTACATAATTATTGGTTTTGTTCTCTCTTAACCTATGTCCGAGCCGGAACAGCGAATTGTCAGATTATCGAGACATAAAAAAGAGGAAAAAATTCTATCTCCGCTGATTGTGTCGGATAAGCAAATTTGTCAGATTATCTACAGTCCGATTATCGGCGCTCTACTGTATAATCATAATGACTTACTTTGGCAATGTGACATTCTTGAGTTTATTAACGTGCTGGTAAAACAGCACATTTGATGAAGGCAATTGCTGTGAGATATCCCCAAGACCCTCGAGGTTTTGCTTCTTTTGAGGAGGTGCAGCACACTCGGATTGGGCATCGCCTGCCTCCTTTCTCTTCAGAGGGTTCCCAGCATTATCAGTATTTGTGTTCGACAGATTTGACGAATTTGTTCCGTTGGTTGTATCCCCTTCCATCACGTCTTTCGTCTTGCCTATGTCAGATTCTCCCTGCACATGCTTATTGTCGAGACTGGTTGAGCCACTTCTCTCTGTAGCCTTCCCCGTCTCTCCAGGTGGAGGTTGAACCCGAGACACAGAACCGTTGCCACCATTGTTCTTTGCATGACTGCCAAGTGAGGAGGCAGAGGACGCAGCACAGACAGCTTCAGAGAGCAAAAGGGAGATCAAGGTAGAGAACTTGGCGCTCAGTCCTAGCGACTTTCCCTCATTCTGCATCAAGGTCAGAAAAGACAGGTTGTAAATTGGGCCTTTCCTGAAAATGTAAATAGTGCTTCAGAATGTTAGTTTTTTTTTTTTTTGGGGGGGGAGAAAAATAGACAAAGACACAGCACAAAACCAGTCAACTTGTTTTCTTGGATACCAGTTTTATGTCCCCAGCAACACTGTAAGGTCATTATAAACAGGCTACCTCAACCTTGCCTGTGAGGGCAAACCCGGGGTGAGAGAAAAAAACGCAGATCGTCCACATGCCTGTCCCCGCGTTTTTTTGCAAAAAAAAAGGCAAAATATGCAAGCAAAATAGCAAAATATGCGGCCAAAAATGGCAAATTTTGCGCAAATTATGCAATTTCTTTTGCAAAAATTGTGAACAAAAACAACAAATTTTGCGCAAATTATGCAATTTTTTTTGCAAATTATGCAAATTTATGGCAATTATGTACAATTCTATGCTAAACTTAGAGGAAGTGGTAACCTATTTTGCCGGAAGAAGCAACCTTTGCACATGTGCGAGGGGCTACCCCTTATAATTTGTCATAGTTGTTAAAAACATAACCCCGAAAAACAGCACAGTGCAATATAAATAACTCACGAGGTCACTTCCCATTTACCAAAAAAATCCAGTGAAGTGCAATAAATAGTATCGTGTTCCCAGTCGGTCACTCAGTGTCGCCTTCGCATCGGACAACAATAAGAACTAGCATCATCGGAACAAAGAAGACGCCAAGTAGCACGTAATATGCTCCAATCTCAAGTAACATATATTTGGCTCAGCATTGGGACGGATCATCAAGTCGGATCAGGTCAACGGGACCTCACAGTCTCATAACAATCGACAGGTAGATTTAGGTCAGATCCACTCGAATAAGGAGCACCCCACATCAGGCTGAGGCAGCCAGCATCATTCCAAACCTCTCTCGTAACCCACAGGCTAACTAAAAACACAGAAGAAGCCTACTTTTTTTTTTACAATTATAATGCCACAGAAGAACACTTCGCACGGGCTCATTCTGTTGCAAAACAAACATTCAAGTAATCCCACATTTCTTGGCTGACATTTTTATTAACATTTTACACCAGTGCGACATCGTAGTTGTAGAAATGCGCTAGTCAACCAAAATCAAAGACGGAACTTCCAACAATTTGTGTACATGGTTTTGCATCGTGAAAAAGGACGTTTAAGTCAGATATAGCTTATGTGGTGTGTAACATCCTTTACTTCCATATATATTTATAACAACAAGTAATGTGTATACCACTTAACTTATTAGCAAATCTCTGCTCCGTAACCATGTTTGAAATTTATAAATATATATAATGCAACTTACTAAATTTTTTAAAATTATCCAGCAATACCATCTGATTCTGAGCCATCCTTCTTAACTTTTGAAGAAGATAATAGTAATAGAATAGTTGTTCTTTTCCTCCAATTAAATTTGATTATTTGACATTGATGCTTTTGGCTACGATCTTAAAACGCGAAATGGTACGAAGTACGATCGCCGGAAAGCAGCAATTTTGACATCGTCGATTCAGGGCAAAATCCACCTGCATCAGAGTGAAGTAATGGCATCGAGCTTGTAATATACCATCTGAATCATTAAAAAAAATAGCAAAATACACGTTTCAAGCATAAAAAGGAGGGGAAGATCATTATTTCACACGATTTACGTAAGAAAAAGACCTATCGATAACTACTCCACCATGGCGGCGCCTGGTAATTCTTAACCGGAAGTCTGGTTACTTCACACCGGAAGTTAATTTAATTTAATTTTGTTTCACTTCCTGTCATCTCCATGATCATTTATTATTCGTGGAAATACCTCGTTCGGTGAAAAAATGGGGTAGATCTAGATCTAGATTACCTTCGTCGGGAAAAAAAAGAATTATTAGGAAGATTTGTACTTCAACCCCCTAATATCGATTAAATCGGCAAGCTCCAAAAGCATCCATTCTGCTACACTTTTGCTGCGACACGCGTTGAAGTAGAAAGAGAAAAACGAGTTTATATAGCCTGAGGCCTTGTCTCGGTTCAATGCTCTCATGTCTAGTGTTTAAGTAAGGGAAACCACTCCAAACAAGTTTCTTCGTCCCAACGGCGGTTCGGAGCATTTGTTTCTTTTTTCCAATTTTTTTTTCTTTGAGTGGCGTTTTTATGCAGAAAAATTGCACAATTTGCGGCGGAAATGGCAAATTTTGCGGAAAATATGCAATTTTAGGTAAAATGCAATAAAATGCGGAAAAATGCGATTAGACCCAAAATATGCAATTCCCGCACATTTCCGCATCATCGCAAATTCCTGGAGGGACAGAATGCAGGATCGATCTTGGGTCTTCCGCATAATAGGTGAAGAGCCTAACCATTGCACCAGTGCCGGATTGTTGGATATGCCAAGTGCAATTTATAATTTATATAATATAGGATGACCAGCAAAACTGTTTACCCACAGAAATTAGGATTGCATTTGCATGCATGTTCCAAAACTCATGAGAATTTAACAGAACCTAGCTTAAACAAAATTTCCTCTAAAGACAGACAAACAATCTTATCTTTCTTATCACATTATGGATATTGAGCTGACTGCGTTGATATTTCTCAAAATTTTCCATAAAATTTGTCTCTGCTCACCACATAGGTCCAAGTAAAACTGCCGTTTTGCCTGGGTTTTTCTCTTTGCACTGGCATGGCAGAATACTGTAAGGGTCCTCTGTAAAAACAAAATTGTAACACATACACAGACTAGATGTAGAGAAAAAGAATTAGTGAAGTAATAATACAAAAGCGAATCAAAAGAAACAGTAAATAGTTGGGGCATAATCACTTACTTTTGCAACTTGACTTTCTTGAGTTTATAATAACATCTAGAGGGCATTTTTGTTTGTCCTAATCATTAATGCTTTGAAGCTTGAAATCGCCATTTTGACAGTGAGGATGAAAGGTAGTGGATACTAGCAGCAGGCACTGGGAGAGAGAGAGAGAGAGAGAGAGAGAGAGAGAGAGAGAGGGAGAGAGAGAGAGATAAGAAGAAGAAAAAAGAAGAAACTGGACTCGGATTCACAGACCACCATACCAGCGCGAGGAAGAGGAAAATGCGGGGCTTCAACTTCAACTTGGAAGACAACACCGCAAGAGAGAAAAAGACGAGATAGAGAGAAAGAAAGAAAGCGAGAGATACGCAAAGGGAGAGAGAAAGAATCGGATGTAGGTGGAGAAGCTGAGAGAAAGGAAACGAGAGAGAGAGAGAGATAGAGAAGAAAAAGAAAAAGAAGCTGAGCAGACGGTTGTGATTGTGAAGAAAGGAGAGAAGGAAAACGAATAAAACTGGATGCCGGCCTTGAAAAACAGCGCTTGCCCATGTGCACTAGGCGAAATCAACAGAGCAGGAAAAAATATTGGGTGGACTTTAGGGCCAGAGTAAAAAAAATTGTATTTTGGCCGGCGTTTTTTCGTAGCATAGGTACTTCCCATATCTCCGCTCTTGAATTTAATAATTACGGATTGCTCGAATAATGGATGTGTCGAACACATTTGTCAATCCCCAACGTGTTCGAGCCATCCATGCTCGACTGTACATAAAGACACAGAGGGGCTGGCACTCAAGAAAAGAATAAACTGAACTGACAATCAACTCAAAGGATTTCAACACAATGGATTTGACTGTAGGCTTTATAGTAAGAAAGACAAATACCGGACATACCAACGGGTGCTAGCTGTTGTGGCAGAAACACCCTCTCTTCACAGAACCGGCAGTGGATTAGTTTGGAGACTTCATTGACAGACTCTTCTGCTGCTGTGTGCCCTTTAGTGACCTTGACACACACAAGAAGAAAGTCTTCCACCGTCACCACGTACTGCGGCACCAATGCTTTGTTGAAACGTCCGGCAGATCTACTCGTCAAAGGGAGGATAGAGAATACAGCATACAATTTGTGACCAAATAGCAAAATCAGCATGACAAAATACATAAATCATTTTGTTATAAATGTACAGATATGTCAATTTCAGGTGATATCCATGGAGTTTAGTAGTATGGGACAATACGTTATATATTAAATCAAAACTTTACATAAGGTGCCCAATTTGCTGGCAATAAAACGAACAACCGTTTGCATGCTATTATTGTTTACAATTTTTAAAAGTTCGTTCTCAACTGTATATATATTTTTAACTTCTCCATACTTTCATTACGAAAGTGGCTTTCAGATCAAGTGCTTATGTGTGCGTTTCTGAAAAAGCTGTCAAATTGGGCTCCTGGGTCAGAAGTTTTTGAGGATTAAGAGAAGTCCCAAGCGTGGGTTCCAACAGTGGCAGTGGGCTAAGTGTCTAGGAAAAGTATACCGGAAAGATCGACAGACAGAAAGATATGGGTACCATTGTTATAATAGTGACAGAATCTATATTATCCTGTGCAACGAACGGGGGTTTGCACTAGTATACCATGTCATCACTCGGTAATACATACACAGCAAGGTCAGCAAGTACAACTCTTGCAGCCATTTCTTTCAAGTATTCAGTTTTTATGACATCTGCCATGTACCAGCGCTTGACAACATGAGGTGATCGAGCAAACATGGAAGAATCAGACACCACAAGGCAAAGCATCCCATCATGGCAGACACTGTGGCAGGCAGATTCTAAGTAGGTCACACAATTTTTCCATGCGTTAATGTATCTGTAAAGAGAAAAGAGATTATTTACCCTAATAGACGCTATGTTGAATGATTTGTCTTAACAATATAATGAAGATAAAATATTTTCCATTGGATGAAATTAATAGCATGCTTTTTACAACATTTTACATGCTAACTTGAGGGGAAAGTAAACTTGGCAAACTTTAAGTGTAGACAGATTTCTATTATTTTAGATTTGTAAGAACCTAAAATATACTCTTTATCATGCACCATCACTGCCTGTAATCACCTATCAGGTGTTACCAACAACAAGCTCCAAATGCTGAAGTCAGTCTCACACAGAAACTAGATACTGAAAAGATACCAAAGGTAACCTTCATCGATTCAAACAGAGCTCAAATTTGTCTTTTGCATGCTTGCAGAAATATGACAATACAGAAAAATGTTGATCGTCATCACCAGTCTTATTTCCGACATGTGGCAGACAAATACCACCCAAAGGTCCTCTCAGCCAAAGACAAGAGATCTTCCGATACATTAATCCTGGGCTAATTTCTACAGATGTTCTCAAATATGCCTCAACCATCTGGTGTCTACAAAATACAATACAGTAGAACTCGGATTCAACGAGCTCGCTCGGACATTTTTAATTGTTCGTTGGATGCGAGGTTCATTGGAGCCGAGGGTGAGCCAAAGATTCTATTTCTCTACACAGTTCGTACTTTAGGTAGAGCGGTGATGTGCTTCAGTGAATGAAATTGATCTCTACATCTCTAGCTGCACTATTCTCACTCCCGCATGCACTGTTTTCTGCACAAGCCAATCACAATCCCCTTCTAGCCACACCTTTCCCTCTGCCTTCCTGCCTTCCATTCCCCCCCCCCCCCCCCTCCCCTTGCTTATCGCAAATGTCTTACAAATGATTGAAAGTAAGGTGGTACATAATCAATTTTTGGGGGTCCAAAGATGTACCACTCCCCTGAACTTTAATAGCTCTACTACAGACTAAGAATTTTACAGAGTACAATTTTTTCACTCACATGAACTGAAATGCTTCCATCATCATGACAGCTTTTGCATCGGCTTGACACACACGGACCTCGTTTGTCCCTTGTCTACTCCGTGGATCACCTGGTACTCTGCGCCCATCAAGAGAAAACTCTGAGGCCGAGAGTGAGTTTTGCTCAACATTGGAGGTGAGCAATGAGAGATCCTCATGGTCCGACAGAGTTACTTCTACACATTCACCCAGATGCTTCTTCCACTGCATGCCAGTCACTCCTGATTGGAAAAAAAAAAAAGTAACAAAGGGTCAGTGACAGTTGGAATTCCTATATATGGTAAAACAATTTTTGCAAGTGAAGTTAATAGAAATAATCACAAAAAAAGTTAATTCTTACTTCTCATTCTTACAAAAACTGCTCAAAAATTTTAACACACTCCTACAAAGTAGGCCTAATCTGTCAAAAGTTAATAAATGCTATGTGAAGGGGGGCACTGTAGTAAATCTTTCAATTTTACTGAAGTAAACAAGATTATCTATTTTAAAAAAAGCAAAAATAAAGAATGCACCAAGCAAATTGATGACTGTCAACTGAATAATCTACTGACCAGTATTAGCAAGAGCATCAAGAGCTGAAACTTGACGCTGGCACTTCTCTGAACTTGTTGATTCTGAGAGATTCTCATGTTGGTGTTTCACCTGGACTAGCCTTGCCTTTGTCTTCACCAGGGCAGACAGAGTTGCTAGGGCAAATTCTCTGAAATTGTAGACAACCGTCATGATATTTGTACATGTAATCACTGATGAGATTAAGAGAGACATTTCATCACGGTGTCCCAATTAATTTGAGTACAGTAATGAACGTTACTTTCTCAAGTATTCTGCATTGCCTCTTTGTTGACAAGTCTGCTAAGTCGATGGAGCCGTAAAACCCCAACCAACCAAACCGAACTAACATTTTAAAGTCACAATTACTATACCTGCCTTTGTTCAATATTGATGCCTGCTGTGCTTTCAATCCAGAGGTTGGATTTACATCTTAGTCTAGGCTTACAATGAATTCTGGTGGAGTATTTGCTTGGAACAGATGTGAGCTTTTCATTACCAATCCACAAAGGTGACATCAAATCATAATATAATACAATGGCAGTAACAGAATTAGCAAGAAAATGGCTATAAAATTAAACTTCTGTCATGATTAAGACTATCAATCCCTTTATCATCAACATAACAGTGGATTTCTTCTAGGCTAGATATTGTTTCTGGTCCAGACAGATGAAAGTCGGATAGGACAAGATGAGGACTGTGAGGTGTGTACCGGTACGTGTTATTTAAGGTCACTCGGTGGCCCAAATACTATGATAGCATCATGTGCATTTTGCTTGTATTATTCTAAGAATGAAGCACAAACATCAATGCACAGTGCCTTGTCTCATCTAATTTGCCTTTGTTAGATATATCTACAAAGAGGGTTTGGTTACCAGTTTACATCCCCTGAAACACTGTAAGGTTATTTAAGAGACGGGCTACTTCGACCCTGCCTGTCAGTTCTACAAAGAGAGGCAAAAGCAATCACTTCAATGAGGAAGAATGTGCGATAGTTCTGTGCTACACATTAATTACACAGCAACATAGAAAAAGAAACAGTGGTCACTGGCTACAGGCTCTGACTCTGAATAGAACCCCTCTTCCACCCATCCATCCTCTGGCCTCGCGACTCCCCCACCTTTCCCTCTCACCTCCCTTCAACCACCCCTTGCCTCGTTCCTAGGTGAAGTAGTCAGGATAAGCCAAAGCAGGGCCGTAGCGTAGTGGTATTCAAAGTTTTCACTGAATACCAATTAAAAAAGCAAGTCCTGAACTATAAAAAAGATTCCCTCCCACAGAATTCACCGTGCCTTGTTATGTAAAAAATCTCCTGTTTGTAACATTTATCTCTATTCCTGTTCTTAGACTCAAAGGCTCTCTATTCTCACACCCATACTCAATAGGCCTACATGTTGTATTGTTCCCCAACTCCAATCTTCACCTGTGAAGCAATGTGCTGAAAATAAAAACCAGTAAAAGCGTTTCATAATCAGATTCTTATGTGAATACTCGGGGGGCCCTATTACCAATGGCACTAACTTTTCAAGTTTCACATAAGTGTAAAGTTCTATTAATACCAGCCAATGAGTATCCTCACTTCAATTCCGAGTGCAACAGTGCGTTACTGTGTGTAATCAAACGTCCTCTCCGATTACCTCAAGAAGTGAGTTAGTCAAGCGCAACAGACTCTTACAGTACCGTTATAGAGATACAGGCTGCTGGAGGGTCAAAAAGAATTGCTGCAGTTTGACTGTATTTCTATTTCAACCTTGCCTTTCAAGACGAACACTTTTCTTTTCAGCTTTTAGGCTTAGGAAAATAAAATAAATAAATAAATAAAAATTTCATGATCCAAATGAGATCTGAACCCACAACCTTTTGATTCACAAGCATAATCCTGAAGAAATAAAAAGTTAAATTTTAAACCAATGATTTCCCTTTATTAACTTTATGATTCAATTAATTGCTGCGCCTAACACTAACTCTAAAAAAACAGCTTGTTACTTTACACGGGACAGGTTAACACTTGAGATGCTCATTAGGTGGGCGAGATGGTACTACCGCAAACTCGGGGACCCGAGTTTTCTCCTAGATACGGTCGGCCGCCATCTTGGGGTCAAAGGGTTATCG
>JAUKPP010247372.1:0-13053 GCA_032273245.1 Phyllaplysia taylori | reverse complement strand
CACACACACTCGCGCGCGCTCACACACACACACACACACACACACACACACACACACACACACACACACACACACACTCATTCACCCACAACACACTCTAATACACACACACAAACATAAACACGCGCATATATACATATTTCCGCAGGCTTGTACACTGTATTCTCTATCTTCTCAGCATCACTGACGCTAACAGTATTTACTGCTCTCAGCATCACGCACGCGCATCCGACCCTCGGCCATTTCGCAGCCGAAATGGTGTGAACATCTTTCATAACACGCTGCCTCATCAATCAGTCCATGTCAACAAACCATTGCGGCAGCGCCGTTAGGTTTTAAGATCTCAGAGATGCTTGCACGGTTAGTTAACCTTGGCAGTGATTTGGTTTGTTTGTTGTTGGAGATGGAGTGTGAGACTACGATTTTTATTGGGACTCCTAGGCGGGGCAACCGGTGATTTTGTTAGACCCATCCTCACTGGTGTCACCGGCGCTGTGGTGTAATGGTTAGGCTCTTTACCTGTCATGCGGAAGACCCGAGTTCGATCCCGAGCGCGGACAATCTGGGGTTTTTTCTGCTGGGACTTTTCCCTGTAAGCCGGGGTTGGCCTTGACAGGCAAGCTCGAAGTAGCCCGTCTCTAAAATGAACTTATAGTGTTGCAGAGGACGTAAAACGGGTAACCGAACCAATCACCGGTGTCACAGAGGACGGCCCGCTCCTGTGGTCTAATGATTAGGTTTATCTTCGATCATTGAGAAGGCCCGAGTTCGACCCGACGTTCGGACCAGCATCTGTGTCTTTCTGCTGGGATTCGTCCCTCTCACCCCCGGTTGGCCCTGACAGTGTTGCAACCGGCGTAAAACTAATAACCAAACTTAGCCAGACTTAAAAGAGGACGGTAGTTCGATCCCCTACATTGGACGAACATACTTGTCTCTCTGCCGGGATGTTGTGTTCCTCTTACTCTTAGCTCGGGTTGACCCTGACGGGCAGGGTCGAAGTAGTCCGCCTCTAAAAAATTAATAATTTTTATTTTAATGAGTAGATTTATAGCCTTACCTTGTTAATGAGGGCGTAAAACGAACATCTGACCAAGCGAGATCCATCTTTTCTAGGGCGGAAGGGGGGGGGGGGGGTGACGGTGATAATGTCCTTGTATCTTTGTCCATAATTCTTTAGATTTGTTTGGTTTGGTTTTTAGTAAGAATTACGTCCTTTGCAACGCTGTAAGGTCATTTAAGAGACTTAGTGCTTGGACTCTGCCTGCCAGGCAAACCCGGTCTGAGGAGGAAGGATCCCTGTAGAAAGACGCAGGTGCTTGTCTTCCCGTGGGAATCGAACTTGGGTCTTCTACGTGATAGGCGAAGAGCCAAGCTATTACACCACAGATGCCGGTCATAAATTCTTGTTACACCTGTCACACCTGTTTTCTGGCGCAGATATGTTGTATTTTTATAAATCCTTCGGTAAAACTTACCAAGCTGTGCGCTGACAAATAAAGAAAAACTGTATACTCTTCTTTGTTCAGACTTATACTGTTTTTCTTTTTGTTTTTCAACTCCTGACACTTTAAAAAAACGAAAGTCAGCGTTTATTTTAGCAGAAAAAAACAACATGTTTTCGAAAAGAAGTGGGGGGGGGTGTTTTTTTTTGCATAAAAAAAAAAATTTTTTTCGAAAATAATACACCCCCCCCCCCCCCTCGGTCTCTCTCTCTCTCTCTCTCTCTCTCTCTCTCGCTGTTGCGGGGACACGCTCGCGCGCGCACACACACAAACATACACACACACACACACTCACATATGGGAATCATCTTTTAGATCTCGGATATAGCACAATTGTCTTTTTCCTTTCTCCACCTCACTTGCGGCACTCTGAGAGCGAGCTTTTGGCGAAGAGAAAATGGTTTTACTACTTTCTATTAACTTTATCCTCCGTGTGTTTATCGTGTTTCCTGTTGGATGGTAAGAAGGCGCCACTGATCTAGGTCTTCCTACTCTTTGTCCGTTTCCCCTCATATCCCACAATAGTCGTCTCGCTTTACAGGGTGTGCCCACGTCTCCGACTCAACCCGACATTCGACTGTTGTGTAGTGCCTGCCCCGAGACTTTCCAGGTTTAATATTATCGTCTTTCTGCTGGATTTGGTCATGGTGGCTGGATTAACATTCTATTTTTACATGGGGGGGGGTGTTTTTTTTTTTTGGGGGGGGGGACTTTTTTTGTTTAGTTGTTTTATTTCTGTTTGTTTTTTAAGCCCCAGACAATACCGTAATGCATTTTAGAGGCGGGCTGTTTTAACCCTGCCTGTCTGGGCCAACCTGCGATGAGAGGGGCGCAACGTCCCAGCAGAGAGACTGAAATGTTCTTCTAATATTGGGAATTGACCTCCCGTCATCTGGGTTACAAGGGAAGAGCCTAACATTACACCACAGGCGCTGTTGAAACGTAATACAAATGACACATTGTAAAAACGTTTGGTTTTCACTGAGACTCAAGTGAACCCAACCAGCCTCAGGATCAAATCATAGGCAAACACTCGTTGATAAATATCGTGTTCTCGTCTCGATTTGGGCTGAGTCTTACCAAACTTTGCGTAGTGGGCACCTCCGCTTAATTTGCTATCATTGTTTAGGTTTAATGTTTACATAGAGCGCTGCCTCTCAGAATTCCTCGCCAGACCTCACATTACGTAACTTGACTCATCGTCTTGAATTTCTTCCTGGCCTCCGTTTGTTTGGGGTTTTGTTGGTGTTTTTTGTAGGTTTTTGTTGTTGTTGTTCTTGTTGTTGATGCTGTTGCCGTTCTTGTTTTGATGTTGTTTGAAGTTGCCTTTTTCGTTGTCCGCACGAATGAGCATCATCGTGGTATTGTTCTGTTTGTGAGGGGAAAGGGTCCTTACAATTTCATCCTCTAAATCATATTGTATGTGTAACTGTACAGATTTCTACACTCTCTCTCTCTCTCTCTCTCTCTCTCTCTCTCTCTCTCACACACACACACACACACACACACACACACACATACACATACACACTCACACACACACACACACACAAAGAAACTCACACACATACACACACACTCTCTCTTTCTCTCTCTCTCTCTCTAGGCTCCTCTCTTGTCATGCGGACGACCCGAGTTCGATCCAGAGCGCGGATGATCTAGGGGTTTTTTCTGCTGGGATTTTTTTCTATCTCAGCCCGGGTTGGTCCTGATTTTCAGGGTCAAAGTAGCCCGTCTCATAAATGACCTTTTAGTGTTTTCAGGGGATGTAAAACGAGTGAACAAGCCAAACCAAATATTCTATTTATCTCTCTCTCTCTCTCTCTCTCTCTCTCTCTCTATCGTGAAGAATACATTTTTATATCCACCATTAGTACGTTGATTGATAGAAAGTTATATGGAGTTGAGTTGAGTGGTAAATTGGGTAGCGAGATGGGATAGGGAGGGAGTCTGGGAATGGAATAGAGAGAGATCTGGGAATGGAAGAGAGAGAGAGAGAGAGGTCTGGGAATGGGAGAGAGATAGGTCTGGAAATGGGAGAAAGAGAGAGGTCTGGGAATGAGAGAAAGAGAGAGGTCTGGAAATGTGAGAGAGAGGTCTGGGAATGGGATAGAGAGGTCTGGGAATGTGAGAGAGAGAGGTCTGGGAATGAGAGAGAGAGAGGTCTGGGAATGAGAGAGAGAGAGAGGTCTGGGAATGAGAGATAGAGGTCTGGGAATGAGAGAAAGAGATAGGTCTGGAAATGGGAGAGAGAGGTCTGGGAATGGGAGAGAGAGTGGTATGGGAATGGGAGAGAGAGAGATAGGTCTGGGAATGAGAGAAAGAGAGAGGTCTGAAAATGGGAGAGAGAGGTCTGGGAATGGGAAAGAGAGAGGAAGGTCAGGGAATGGGAGAGAGAGAGAGTTCTGGGAATGGGAGAGAGAGGTCTGGGAACGGGAGAGAGAGAGGTCTGGGAATGGGAGAGAGAGAGAGGGCTCTGGGAATGGGAGAGAGAGAGAGGTCTGGGAATGAGAGAAAGAGAGAGGTCTGGAAATGGGAGAGAGAGGTCTGGGAATAGGAGAGAGAGAGAGTGAAGTCTGGGAATGGGAGAGAGAAGTATGGGAATCAGAGAGAGAGAGAGAGAGAGGTCTGGAAATGGAAGAGAGAGGTCTGGAAATGGGAGAGAGGGGTCTGGGAATGGGAGAGAGAGAGGTATGGGAATGGGAGAGAGAGAAGTCTGGGAATGAGAGAAAGAGAGAGATCTGGAAATGGGGGAGAGAGGTCTGGAAATGGGAGAGAGAGAGGTCTGTGAATGGGAGAGAGAGAGAGGTCTGGGAATGGGAGAGAGAGAGATCTGGGAATGGGAGAGAGAGAGAGGTCTGGGAATGGGAGAGAGAGAGGTCTGGGAATGGGAGAGAGAGAGAGGTCTGGGAATGGAAGAGAGGAAGGTCAGGGAATGGGAGAGAGAGAGAGAGTTCTGGGAATGGGAGAGAGAGGTCTGGGAATGGGAGAGAGAGAGGTCTGGGAATGGGATAGAGAGAGAGGGACAACACATCTGAGCTCGTCTCCTTGTTTGATCCAGCAAGTTTCTGCCACAAGTCTCCACCACGAGATGCCCACCTCAGCGTCAGATGCGATGAGATAGACAAAGTGAGATTATGTTTACAATGCACACAGAAGAGCTCCTCCCACTGTACCCTACTCAGGTACCGGCGATGACGTGCACTGTTCTCAGGTGGATGATCAAAGTCACTGGGTCAGACTAGAGAAGAGTGCATAGTGTTTGGAACTAGGGCTGGCCATTGTCTTAAAATGATTTACGAAAATTCGAATAATTTAGTGTACTAATTTGTGGAAATCCGAATAATTGAATGAAACGTTTCTTTTCTTTGAGAGTTAGTCGTTTGCTATACAGCTTCTATCTAACACAATGCTGTGGACCTTATTATTTCACACAGAGGATAACTGAAAATTTACTTTTCAATATAGCGATTCATTAAAGAATTGATTCGCGGCGGCATGAAATTGAATCAGATAAGAATATCCACCAAGACGATAATTTTTTGTATAGAGTGATAAGTCTAATTCCTTTTTAAATGGATCATTGGCAAGCTATGAGTTGAATTTCGGTTCATTAATCTTCTGAAATGATTGAAACAATCGGATAATGTATCTAGATTCCGCCCATCGCTACTTGGAACATCTCACCAATGTAGTTTGTCCGCGCCAAATCTCTCACTCAGGTGATTAAAGCGGAGAGCTGCTGTACTTTACCTTCGATCCTCGAACTTGGAAACTCGAATTTATCGGGCTATGTAGAATGTGTAGGCCACAGTCAATCTGCCGGAGAATTCCTTGAACGGGTACCGGTAGTTCAAAAGGGAAAGCAAAGCTTTTATAGGCTAATTGAAATCTATAATATGATTATTTATCGTTCGTTTTGGATGTTCAGGACAACAGAATGTACCTAATTTCCTTTTAAAAGTAGATGTTCAGAAAGGGCATTGTATTTTGTTCCGGATATCCACGAATACGAATGTTTAGCTATTAATTTCCGATACTTGACTCCAAGACCTGTGGCTGTTCTCGGTCTCGACTTTAATGGTACCGTACTAAAGCCTTCTCCCCGCCATCAGTGTGTTTTGTCTATATAGCTCGTTTTTTTTCCTTTCACCGCTTTGTTTTGTCTATGTGCTATCATCTGGTATTTGATTCGGTACTAAAGTACCACTAGCTTGTTGCTTCTCGCACACGCTACTCTTTTCTCTCTCTCTCTCTCTCTCTCTCTCTCTCTCTCTCTCTCTCTCTCTCTATCTATCTATCTATCTATCTCTCCCTGCCCCCTCCCTCTCTGTCTCCCTCTGTTCGGTATCTGTCTTTCTCTCTCTCCTCTCTCTCTCTCTCTTACTCTCTCTCTCTCTCTCTCTCTCTCTCTCTCGTTCCCTTAAAATCGTTCGTACTTATATTCTTGCAAACACATAGGCCTAGGTGTAAATATTTTTTGCAAATAGTGGAGAGGAAAATAAATGAGAGATAAAGGGATAAAATTATGATTGAGCATCAGCGAATTGAATTACAAATTAAAAATGCAATCAGAATTAATCTAGTCGAATATAATTTTTTCTTTCTTTTTCTTTTTTTTCAACTCGGACTCGAGTTTAAAATACTTGCACTCGCAAAAGCCTCGTTTGTGAGACAAGATCCAATCTCGTGCACCTTTAAGTTGACAAGTGCCAAGGGGTGATAGAACACAGGGCTGCCCGGGGTTTTCCCGTCTTTTCCCTTTCTCTTCAAACCAAAACAAAACAAAAAGAAGAAGAACAAGTCTCTCGTTTTTTTCTTCTTTCAAGTACATGTGTTAATATTCGTTTTTATGTTTCCAAATTCGAGGCGCGTGTCTTATGTGTCCTATGTGTATTTCCGTTAACCGTGAGGGCGTGTGTCGACAATTGGATCATGGCAGGCTTTCGTGTGTATGTGTTGGTTTGTATGTATGTTCGTTTGTGTGTATATCAAATTTGTCGGTTTGTGTGTGAGTGTGTGTGTACTATTATGTTTTTGTGTCCCCTGAACATATCACTTGCTGTGTCACATTCGCAAAACAAACTTTGCTGCAATTCGGGACAAACGTATTACCTTTCGCTGACTTTTCATTATGTTTGTTTTTATTGCAAGCTTACGTTTTCTGTCAAGGAGGATTCCTGCATTATTTCGATCTCGTCACAGCACAAGACGGAAAGTCCTGTCTTGTCCCTCATTCTCCTACAACCCCCATTCCCTCCCCCCCCCCCCCCCCCCGGGTCGCTTCTTACGTACTCATCAGATCCTTGCATTTCGTGAGATGATCATAATCATGGTGCTCGTCCCCGACTGACATTCAAGGCCACTGAGTTGACCTTTAGTTGAGGAGTTAATTTCTACATCTGAGTGCTGGGGCGGATCGTTCGACCCTGCTCAATGTACCGTGTAATTTCTGAAGATTTCACTCAGTTGTTTTTTATCAAGAAACTAATTGTCTTGCTCTTTATTTTGTTGTTCTTCCGCCTTGTTTAATTTGTTCAATGATTTTTCGTGCCATTTAGAATGCTATGCAAGGAATAAGTCAGCTTAACAGTGCAGATGGTCGATACAGAGTGTGGCATTAATACTGTTGTATTGTGGAATTGTTTTCTATATCAGCATAGATTGCGAACTGGGTAAGAAGATAACACTTGATTTTCTCAACCGCCTGCTATAAATATGCCGTTAAATTTTGTTCAATTTTTGCTCAATGTATTGCTCAATCCTTCTTCCTTTGAATTTGCTGAGTTCAAGTTTCTTTCTAACGTCAGTTGGGAGTGCCGTGTTTGCCAATATTAATATGGATTGTCGAGTTTTGAGTGCGGCCTCAAGACAATTCGAAAAAAACAGAAAGTCGTGTTGGACAAAAGTACAGAAAAACACGTCGCAGATGATTGACAAGCGTTCTGGTGTGATGCGTTCCACTTACTTCTCTCTATATCTATTTATTGTCCTGGTTCACTCCCAGGAGCTGTATTGACCTCATAGTGTCTATAGTGCCGTAAAATTGTAAAAATACACAAACAAACAAGAAACGGAACAAAGTAGCAGACCCCAGCTAAGCTCCCGCCAACCAACAGTTCTTTATCCCAGTGGGCGTTGTTTTTTACTTGGATTTCAAGGTATGTATGCAATAAGTTATGGGGAGTATTAATTCTGCTGTCTCTTTGGAGGTGAATCTTTCTCTCTTGTGCTAGCGTATCTATCATGTAGAATCACATAAGAATGTACCGGCGCTGTGGTGTAATTGTAGTGGTTAGGCTCTTCGCCTGCCATGCGGAAGACCCGACCGCGGACGATTTGAGGGTTTTTTCTGCTGGAAATTTTTCACTCTCAGCCGGGGTTAGCCCTGACAGGCAGGGTCGAAGTAGGCCGTCTCTTAAATGATCTTACAGTGTTCGAGGGACGTAAAACTGGTAACTAAACCAAAAACATAAGCATGTAAGCACAGCCCCCAGAACGTCTTGTAGTGTATATCTGCTACATTAGTCTCAAGTTGTCTAACCACTGTCCCGAATGTTTCCCTCTCCTCTGGTGTGACCGGTATTTTACCGAATTACTTTTCTGTTGTTGCTGTTGCTGTTGTTCCTCTTCTTCTCTAGCTTAGATATAATATACAGGGTGTTTTTGTTTTTTATCAATTCTAAACTTTAATAACTCTAAAACGGTAGGAGATCAAAGTAAACGGTTTTCTGCAAATCATTCAGTGGCCATTTATGTTTTGTCTGGGCTACTTGATAAAATTGTGTTGATAGAGAAGGCATTTTAAAAAGGAGTTAGCGAAACCTAGCCCTTTTTAGGCCATGGCGTCAAAACAGCGCACTGGTATACCAAAGAGAAGACTGCTTGGAACCATCGTAAGCCAATAATAAGTTGGTTAAAACTGGTTTTCCTAAAAGAATAGTGTGTACCAAGCTCAGGCTTTTTGTCTTACCAAAAAGATGTGTGTCTTATTGTTTAAAGTGAGAGAGCGATGGATGTTTCTCTGTGTATCACGTTAATGAAGTCGTCTTTTTCCATCGTACAGGCACAATGCTATTCGGAAATTAACTTCATGCTATCCTTATTGTCATAGCAATTCACATGACCAGTTTCTACCAAATTTTGATACCAAGCTCTGATGAGTTTGGATAGTGCTTTTCTTGTTATGCTCAGTTGGAATTTTCTCAGGACTGAGGCGCGCGACCTGCGCTGTAAACGCACAGACGCCTTTGGGAAATGCAAGATTAGCGTCATTTCTGTGCGCTAAATATCGGGGTCTGTTTGTGAAAAATGGCGCTATCGCGCAGTCTGTCAATGAAATCTGTTGATTTTGGTACCAGAAAAAACTTAAATGAAAGAGAATTAATCGGTTGAAAACGAAATGTGTCTATTTCTTACCGTCTTTGAGTTATTTTAGTTTAGAATCGATCAATATAAAAAAGAAAACCACCCTGTGTTATAGTGTTGCCGTTTAGACCGCATTTTCCCATTTTTTCTTTATTGAAGTTCCGCAGTTCTATTGACGGCGAAGGGCTAAAGAAACACATCACTTAATCTCAAAATGAAGTAATCGTAGCAGCCAACTCAAGAGCACGGGGGGCGTTTAGGGTAGAACTGTAAAGCGCCCACCTACAAATTGCGGAAGTACCGGGTTCTAATTCGTGCGGGATCACTGGAATTTTCAAGGCTCCGCCCAACGTTCTGTCGGAGATTGACATAAAATTCGGATGGGCCACCTCTTAGATGGCCTTAAAAAGTGTTGCATGGGGCGTAAAACCAAAAAACCACGGGGAGGCGAGTGAATACGCAGAAGAGTCGGACTTGAAGCAAACATAAGCCCGCTGCCATGGTTTTGCCACTTGGAAATCTGGCGCAGAGGTGCAATACCGTTCTGCATTTATCTGTATGTCTCAAGAGAGTATTATAGAAAGTTAACAACATTGACAACAAAATGAAAATATACGCTGTAACACGATACACTGTTTTACAAAAAGTGTGGTTTTCCCTCTCGATTTATCCTTCTAAAAGCACACTCAAAGAGCTTAAAATAGCCTAGTATATACCTAGTACTCTCCGGTACAATCCAGTCTTGCCAATAATATGTAGCCTGCTTCTCACTGAGAACTGAACAATGCAAAAAATATCTTTCTCCGCTCCCCGAGTCCCTTGAGTCCTAGAACAATCAGCATATCACCAGTTGGCATTTCGGCGCCGCCACCAGCCATGCATTGTATAGTACACGCCATAGGTCTCTCTGGTCACTTCTGGTCCCGGCGTTGCCAGCCTTGCTACTTTATGGACATATTTGGCCATTGTTATTGGGGTTTTTTTACGATCGTGGCTAAAAAGGTGCTTGCTTTGCGGTTTGGTTATTATGTAGCTATTTTTTTTACATTTGATATTGTCCTTTGTCATCTGCCAAAGTGGTATTTTAATAGTATACGCTGTTCTTCTTCTACTCACTTAAATTCGGGTGCTTTTTATTTTTTGGTTTTTCTATTTACTAATTATCCTTAAGAATGCGGCAAGTGACCCTTGGCGCCTCCTAGGCTACTTTTGTCCCTCTTGACGGCTTTTTCATTCTCTTTCTTTCTTCTTGTTTTTGGTGTTTGTTTTATTCTTCTTTTTTTCCTGTTTTTTTTTCCTTTTACTTAGCAACATCGTTTGTTTTCCAAACAGTTTTCCTTCTAAAGCTATTAATCCTGCCCATTGTGCTTTCATTATCATTTGCTGCTACAGGCTCCGAGGTCTTTCATTTTGTTGGTCGGGGATTGAGGTTAAAGTTCTGGTTTTAATTTGTGACCTCTTGCAGCATAAGAGCTGTCTGTCTGCCTGTCTGCCTGTCTGTTTGTCTGTCTGTCTGCTCGTCTATCTATCCGCCTGTCTGTTAATTACCGTACATGGCAGCAAATCTGAAGCATTTCGTGACGAAACAGAAGATTTACTCTAGCTAAAATTGGAACGAACTCGGTAACGTAGTCCGTTGCCCCCCCCCCCCCCCCCCCCCTTCCACCCTCATCCCCACCTTTTCATCCAGGTCGGAATTATGACCATCCAGCGTGGATCAATACACTCTATATTGTTGAGCCTGCAGTCGCACAGCTAAGTAGGGGGAAAAGCATAGCATTAATTAGTAATAGTTCTCTGTATACAGTCACTGCTCGGGCGGCCCATCGTGATTTATGCCAGTTCTCTTCTCGTAAATTTACGGGATCTTTTCTGTTGACGTACGGTACTGGATGAAATGCGCGCTCAAGTGCCAACATTTGAAGTCTTTGGTTTTTATTTATTTTGGGTTGGGGTGTTTTTTCACGTCCCTTGCAACACTAACACTTTGACGTTACCATATAGCTGTCAGGGCCAACCCGGGGTGAAAGGGGCTCAACCCACACCAGAGACGCCGGTCAGTTGATTGTTGGTTTTTGGTTAGGGTTTTAGGGCTCCATCGACTCTATACGGCCATTTAGGAGCCCAGAACCATTCCAAAGTTTTTTGTGTTCTTTTTGCCCGGACGGCGGCTCAACCACCAAAGGACCTCTGAGTTTTTCGTCCTTATCCGGGAAGACTAGGTATTTTGATCTTACCTACCCTAAGATCAGGGGTGTGGTTGAAAGGGAAGGAGTAGGGAAGGAAGAAGAGAAGAGAAGCAGGGAGTTGGAGGAGACAAGGGAGAGAATGAGAGGAAGAGTCAGACAATTCCACAACCATCGGAGTCTGGGTTGTAAAGCTTAGACTGTTCGGCTATCACACAGATTGATGGACCCCCACGTTTTACGAACATCACCGTCCTTCTGCTGGGATGTTGCGTTCCTCTTAGCCTGTGTTGGCCCAAACAGGCAGGTTCGAAGAAGCCCGCCTCTAAATTGACCTTACAATGTTACAAGGAGTGTCCAAACCAAACCAAATATTCTTTTTAGAGTTCTAAAAGCGGCTTGCAACCCGAAACAGCAATCCCCAAGCGTTGGTGGTGTAATGGCTAGGCTCCTCAACTATCACAAAGAAGACCCGAGTGACGAGCATCCATGTTGTTCTCCAGGATTCCGTCCCTTTCAACCCGGGTTGGCCCTTACGGGCACGGTCGAAGTACCCCGCCACTAAAACTGACCCTACAGTGTTGCCAGGGGCGCAACAACAAACCCCAAACCAAACTGCCCTCGATCATAATTACCAATTGAGTTAGCATTGTCGGTCAGTTGATTATACACTGCATTGTCTATGGGCTTTCAAGTGGCCGGGGGAAAAAGGAGGGGAGGGGGTGGTCGACTGCGGCAAGAACTAAATGACACTAAATATTCTTTTCACGGTGTCGAGTGAACCGTAATAATGAGATTGGATCGCATTTATATAGCGCATTTCCCCGCTCGAAAGCAGACTTTATGCGCTTCACAATCTGTCATTGGCTCAGCAGATCAAGGTTATTCAGAAAACTCAACTTCCTGGGATGAATACAGTGCAAACTGCCGTTTTACAAGCGTTCAAACACTAACAATCGGACAAGATCTTTCGCTGTCTATAGCCGGGTACCTATTCGCACCCGGGTAAATCTAGGAAAGTTCGCGTAAAGTGCCTTTCCTCAAGGACACAACGTGGGGCCCGAGCTGGAATTCGAACCCACCACCTTGTGGTTTTGCGTGCAGCCTTACCAGTAGACTATCGAAGCCACAAAAACACCCCAAACCGTAAAACCAAAACAACAATCATGAAGCAGGCCCAAATTATGATTGTGTGAAACACACATTGGCATATCTCTCTGGAGTACGTCAAGAAAAAAAAAGTTCATCGATTCCTTTCCACTATCAATACGTATTAAAGAGAATCGATTTCATCAGACGATGCTCCTTGTTTTGTCCTGTGGGTTTATGAAGTGCGATCCGATCCATTAAAACCCAACTTCTCCTTCAGACGAAGTCCCAGCAGACGAGCAAGAGTGCGCCGTGAGTTTGGACAATGGCAGGCTGTAGATTTGAGCAGACGACACAATGTCACGCTTTCTTTGTCGGCAGGCGATAGAGCAGGGGAAAGAGGAGGGGAAGAAAAATGCGAATAATTATAGTCCTATTGATGGAGTCGAATAATACAGGGTGATACAAAAATGCCCTCTCGGGAAAATACGATTGGGCGAAAGGAATGATTTTTTTTTCGGGTTTTGCCAATTCCAGTCGGGGTATCTAGAATTCGATTGAGTTGTTGTTGTTGCTGTTGGTGTTGTTGTTGTTGTTGCTGTTGGTGTTGTTGTTGTTGTTGTTCTTTGGGGGGGGGGGAGGGGAAGCTTCCCAGCATGTCATATCGAAGATGACCTTACAATGCTCCCCGGGACGTATAACCAAAACCAAACTCACCAAATGGCCCAGTCACATATAATGAATACACAAGCACACATACACGAATGCTCTGGTCCCCACACACTCACACCCCCCCCCCTCCTCTGTCCACACTCAAAGGTAAACACACACGCCACACGCACACACATATACACACACACACACTCACGCACACAGGCAAACAAACACACACATACACCCCCTAC
>JAUKPP010247361.1:482-13055 GCA_032273245.1 Phyllaplysia taylori | reverse complement strand
TTTCCCTACTTTTCTTGTGTGCGCGCGCTGTTGAGGGAGTGATGGAGAGAGAGAGAGAGAGTGGTGGGTATATACGTGTCTGAGTATGCGTGTGTGTGTGTGTGTGTGTTATAGAGAGAGAGAGAGGGAGAGAGAGAGAGAAAGTATCAAGACAGAAATCGTTACCCCAAATTTCCTGTTAAAAGGACAAATAAAGATTATCTTATCTTATCTTATCTTATCTTTTCTTTTCTTTTTACTCTTTATCTTATAATCAACCTCAGCCTGGGGACACATCTCACCTCGCAGTGGAAGACGACATGTTGTCCAAACTGATCTCCGAGGAGCCGGGCCGGGACAGCTTCACCGCTGTGGTCATCCAGGGGATCAACCCTCAGCACGTCTCCTACCTCAAACACAACTTCAACATGTGGACCCGGCAGCTTGCGTAAGCCTTTCATACCTGTATCAGTGACACTTACTTGTTTGTTCTCAATGTTCGTAGTCCATAAATTCAAAAGTTATTTCAGCTTTTCTGGCAAGTAATTTTCACCATCTCTATAGCAAAAAGCTCCAATAGACCTGTCCCCTACTCGATAAAAATAGTAACAGCAGCGGGATTACCCGGAGAGTAGGGGGCAGATCTGCACCTAAATGCACCGCAATAAAAATAACTCTGGGCTTTTCTAGCATAAAATTGAGTAAGGGATTGAACTATTAAATGTGTCATATGTCCTAATTTACCGAAAAACTGTTTCAAGAATGTGAACCCAAAACAACTGGAAAAGATTAAATTTGTGTGGACAGTAACTTCGAAACTTTAAATGCGACAGGGTTTTAGCTAAACTATTACATCACAGCATTGTGTGAATAGAACTCTGATGGCTGTTCTGTAGAGTTCAATTTTGATTAACAATGTAAATTTCCATGGCTCTTTAATAAGCTGACAATGTTTGCAAGGGATGTAGAATAGACTTTTTAAACATTTCCTTCGTTCACAGACACATCTACCACTTCTACCTACACGGCCCTGACGGGAACATCACAGAACCCGAAGCACCCGGTCAAGTGAATCAAAATCCTTTCAACAACATCAATATTCAGGTGAGAGAAACAGCAAGGTGCTGATGGGGTGATAAAACCTCGCAACCCACAAATGAAAAATTTCACTCTAAAGGCAATTTAAACTGGTTTTCACCTAAGATAGTACATCTAAATTGAATCCTTCTGTTATCCTTTTTACAAAATGTTACGGTCTGTTCGGAAAAGAAATAAATTGAAAAAACGTGCCAAAAATCGTGGATTTCGAGGTTTGGTTTGGATATTTGTTTTTGGTTTATGCCACTTGTAATACTATACAGTTATTTTAGAGACCGGTTACTTTATCCTTTTTTGCAGTTTGCTAGGGCTAACCCGGGGGCTTGGTATGGGTATTTGTTTTTGGTTTATGCCACTTGTAATACTGTACGTTCATTTTTAGAGACGAGTTACTTTATCCTGTCTGCTAGGACTAACCCGTACTGAGAGGGACACAACATCTTAGCAGAGAAACAGGAGATGCTCACCTAATTTGGGGTTTGAACTCCTGTCCTCTGTGTCCAGCTGGTGCACTGATAGTGTTCAGTTTTTGTTTTGTTGAGGGTCTACAGCAATATCAGCTCTGTGCTGGCTTTTTAGCTCTATACGGGGAATATTCTCGAATAAAAGCAAACTTTGTATGTGCCTTATAATTCACAACTGCTTCAAGTTTTAACCCGAGGACATAATATGTGCTCCAAAGTTGAAAAGCTTTAAGGCAATGCAACACCGCTTTGCCCTGCGTTAAAGGCCTAAAGCCTGCACATTGCTTGATCAGTAACAAAAGTAGAAGCAAACTGCTATGAAGGCTTTTTTTACACAATTTTTAGGGAATGCTCAATAAAAAAATCATCATCGGCCTTGGCCTTTCTCACCTCATGCTGGAGTACGGGCCACCAACATACGTTTTCCATTCACTTCTGTACTTAGCTATAGTCTCATTTTCTGTTGGACTGCATCCCATCTTCTTCAGGTCTGATTTGGTTTGGCTACCTGTTTTACGTCCCTTGCAACACTGGAAGGTCATTTAAGAAATGAACTACTTCGACCCTACCTGCCAGGGCCAACCCGGGCTGAGAGGGAAAATCCTAGCAGAAAAAAACGTTGATTGTATGTGTATGGGATCGAAATCGGGTCTTCCGCATGACAGACTAAGAGCCTAACCATTACACCACAGGTCTGAATCTAAGTCTGTCCAAAATAGAAATCTTCAGAATCTTAATTCTGCTTTGTTCCTTTGTAATTCTTTGTTTGCTCTGTGCAGGTATCGATGCAAGTTCGGGGCAACCCAAACCCCAAATCTATCGACCTACGAAAAATTGAGGATGACATTGAGACTCAGTTTATGCGTACAGCTGCCAGCAGGTTTGAGTTCAAAGCCTACGTGGATGGGTCAACAGCGGTGGAGGGGATTGTCCGCTATCATCCTTTCCGCTACGACAAAGAAACCTATCCTGTGGACCTGTACGGACCAAGATGTAAGGCTTGGTTTTGTTTTGTTTTTGTTTTACACCCCTTGCAAGACTGATAAATTATTAAAGAGATAGGCTACTTTGACCCTGCCTGCCTGTCAAGGTCAACGCGGGCAGAGGAGGACATTACATCACAGTAGAGAGACAGAGATGCTTGATTATGAGAGTGCCCCACATGGCCCTTGAACTCTCGTCTTCTACTAGTTAGGTGAGGAGCCTAACCATTGTGGCAGTTTGGACTACATTGTCACAGATAAATTGTCATGGGAAGTTCAACCATAGATTCACTGGTGGTTTGGGGAAAGGAAGAATCCCCCACTAAATATATTTATCCAGGGTAAAAAAAACCTTTGAATTTCTTCAAAATTGCATTCTATTTCTTGTTTATCTGCATAAATTTTGCCCCTGATGTCAAAGCTCTAGATTTTTTTGACCAGTTGTGCCAACCTTTGTTGAGAGCCTGGAGCGAAAGTGGCTCTTTAATGGGGATGCTGCAAAATGGGGTCCCAAAAAATACAAGAGATGTTGGAGCTCATGTGGACATATATGTAGCAGTAAAAGGGACCAACCTCGACCAAAAGGCTGAAGATATAGACTTTTATGAAAATGGAAAGTGGTAGGCATCTTGAAGTCCTTTTGTCAGTTTCACATCTGGTTGGTAACTTTTAATGCTACTGTTTGCCCATCCTTGCTTTGGTTTGGTAACAGTTTTACGTCCCTTACAACACTGTACGGACATGAAAGAGACGGGGCCCATCCTTACAAACACATTAGTTACCCTTAACAAATGAGGGAAAGTCTTGACTTGAGATGTTTAATCTGTTTTCAGTGGACCCAGTCCCAGAAGACGACCACGGATATGCCATCAACGAGAGGCCTGCCAGGGGACGGAGACCAATCTTTGAGGCTTTTTGGAACGGCCGGCTCATTCCATACACGCTGATTGAAGAGTGAGTTGTACTGATTGATGTATTAATGTAGAAAGTGATTACTTTAGAGCCTAGAGGTTTATACTTTGTCATTGATGTCACGCACTATTATAACCCACATGTAGACATGATATTAAGATAAAGAGATTCAAAGTTGTTATGCTCCTCTCATTTACTTTAGCCAACAAACATCGTTTCTGGAATATCAGTCCACTAGCTGGGTTGCTGTCTTTGCTCGGGTAATAATGGGAGTCCTGATCCCAGGTTTGACCTCATTCCATGTCCTAAGAAGATAGGGGTCTCAATCCACATAGAAGGCTGCATGCAGGCATGATTGTTTAAGAGTTCGCGTCAGATCGTCCTGGAAAGTTGCGAGGGGTACTCGGGTCGAATGCATCTTGAGCGCATGTCTATTGTTTCGTTTCTCAGTGGAATTATTATAAAGGTCAGAAAAGGACGAGAACTTTTTGTTAAATATATTCTTATAAATTCTGGAAATGAATAAATAAAAAATCGAAGGCCGTCACGAGGACCTATCTATTTTTTGCAGACAGCTGCCAACTTTGGACTCTATAGCTGTCGTAGTTTTATGGGAAAAGTGACACACGTTTCCAAGTTGCCAAATATATAATAGATACAGGGGTTCCATCCAGGGATTGAAGTCATGATAAAAATACAAGCGTCTCTTTCATTTGACTATAAGATGAAAGTTGTAACTGTTAAGTCAATTTTATAAAATATGATTGCATCAAATCTCCTAACGAGTTACCCGTTTGTTTGCCTTTGATGTTTTATGACTCTGTGGGCATAAGCTGTTTATACATCCCCAGGTTTGATTGGTGTTCCCTGCCCAAGAAGCAGAAGAATATTCCGGCCGAGTGCTACAACAGGTAGGGAGGGAGAGAGAGAGAATTGACAGCAAATAATTCTCTTGGCATATATCATAGCATAATAAAGCTGTTCCATACTCTATAAAAATAGTAACAACAGCGGAATTTCCCAGAGAGGAGGGGGCAGATCTGCACCTAAATGCACTGCAATAAAAAATAACCCTGGGTTTTGCTAGCATAAAAACCAAGTAAGGGATTGAACTATTATGACTCTGGGACAAAAGTTGATTGCACCTACTTCTGGAAAGTCTGTTTTTAATTAGAACTATTAGTTAGTGATAATGACACTAAACTAGCTTCCTGCCTTTCTGGAGATTTCAGCTAGGATCCTATGGGTCTCCCTGGTACCCAAGAGGCTGGCTGTGTTTTGGCATATTATTTTAGAAAACACTTCTGCCGTGCCAAGGCAGACCGACATATCTGCACAAATTATTAATCCCTGCATCTTTGTTTAAATGGACACCTATACCCGTTCTGCATTTTGTATCAAAGGGAGGAAGACGTATCTGTACTACGAATAGGATATTTCACTATGGCAAACAAAAGTAACTGAAGAGCCATGCCAATATTTCCTATGGCAGCATCTTTAACTGAAGATGCAAAAAATAGCAATCTTTGCAGATAGGTCGGTCTGCCTTTGCACGGCAGTGTGGGCTGCAGTAATATTTTACCCTTGTCTGTGCGTGTTGTCCATTTGACAGGATCTCAGGAGTGCTGTGGACCAATGACAGTTTTCAGGTGTCCACCAACAAGCTGACCTTTCTGGACCTGGAGGTGAAACTCAAGGACAAGGGAACAAACTTTGTGCGGATGCTAAATGGACATGTGAGTCTCGCTGTCATACATGTGGTTGGTATTGATAGACTAGGATTTCACTTGGCTTTTGGTTTGGTTTGTTTTAAGTTTTAAGTCCCTAGCGACACTAGGATTAATAAGGTGATTTAAGAAAGAGGGGGGAGGGAGGGAGAAGCGCAATCTCTTTCATTTGATTTTTAGAGGGGAATTGGAACTTTGTATCACTTTCTCTAATTAGAATAATGTAAAATCCTTTTAGAGGACGAAGGAACAAACTTTGTGCAGACGCTCTATGGATTTAATGTGAGTCTCACTGTGATATTTGTGGTTGGTGTTGATAGGATAGGCTTTGTCTTGACTTGTGCTTTCGTTTGGTTGTTTCTAAGTTTTTTGTCCCTAGCGACACTGTAAGGTGATTTAAGACAGAAAGAGAGAGAAACACAATCTCTTTCATTTGATTCTTAGAGGGGAATTGGAACTTTGTATCACTTTCTCTAATTAGAATAATGTAAAATCCTCTTAGAGGACGAAGGAACAAACTTTGTGCGGACACTCAATGGATTTAATGTGAGTCTCACTGTGATATTTGTGGTTGGTGTTGATAGGATAGGCTTTGTCTTGACTTGTGCTTGCGTTTGGTTGTTTCTAAGTTTTTTGTCCCTAGCGACACTATAAGATGATTTGAGAGAGAGAGAGGTGTGTCTCTTTCATTTGATTCTTACATGAGAGTTGGAACTTTAGTGTCACTTTCTCTAATTAAAATTATGTTAAATGCTCTTTGAGTCTCAATTTGTTGCATGTGGTTGGTATTGATAGACGAGGGTTTGACTTGACTTATGCTTTTGGTTTGGTTTGTTTTTAAGTTTTAAATAATTTTGCTGTCTGTTTGAATTTTAGCATTGGGCTCATTTTCCACCTACAAAAGACATAAGTCTCAGAGTTAGATTTGATATTCGACATTATACTTAAAGATACTTTCATTTTTTTGTATTTTGTGTTAGATTCCAGCTCTATATTCTGTCTGGTAAAAAATTGCACTCATAGGAGGTGTTTTTTGTACTTGGTGTTTTAATATTCATTCAGTTGTACAAATTTTTTCCGTAGTAGAGTTTAAATAAATTGTACCTATGAGGGGATTTTTTTACTTGGTGTGACTAATATTCATTCAGTTGTACACAATTTTTCGGTAGTAGAGTTAGTGAAGATAACTTTGTCCATCATCTTCTTGGGAAAATCTATTTTACAATGGTGATTAGCAATCACATGTAAATTTCTGTAACAATTTGTCTGTTGATCCAGGAGCGGCGCACACAAATCGAGAGGGAGTTTCAGTCGTGGCTGAAGGAGTGCAATGAGGAACACGACAAACAGATTCTGTTCTCAGGCAACAGAGGCCTCAAGCCGCGCCTCGACCTCCCCAAGCAGAAGCAGACGCCGTGGACGTGTTTTGAGGGAGTCGAGTGGGATAGTAGAACCTATGAGAAGGGACAGATGGTGAGTGGGCTCTTTTTTTTACTATTATTTTTTTTTTATCCCAGCTTATTCCTACTCTATTGACGCCGTTCGATAAGTATAAATCTGTATTAGTTTCCCCCCCCCCCCCCCAGCTCATTCCTACTCTATTGATGCTGTTTGATTAGAATAAATCTGTATTAGTGCTTGACAGGAGTACATGCATTCTACTTTAACTTATTTGGAGTTGTTGTCTGATGTCTATCTTGCTGTTAAGAGTCGGTGTCCCTGATTCCCTACTTTCCTCTGTTCCAACTGAGTCACGAGGTGAGCTTTCCCACATTCCCCTCCCTAGTGGAGCTCCTTTTGTTTGTCACCGGAGGAATTTCCAAGAGAGTAGCACACAGTCCCGACTAGTGGTGACGTTGGTTAGAAGTTATGTATTTCTACGCTGAGGCACTTGGCAAGAGAGATATAACTACAGAGAGATAGCAAAAGAGAAAAGAGAGGCAAGTGGGCATGGTGACAATAAAGAAATAAGATAAAGTTGATGACAAGATGTTCCAATATATAAGGTCACTTTGATGATTTTGGTGAGTGTGATCAGTTAAAAACCTGATTGATGATAGTAATAATAATAAACTTAACAGCGCCTTTCCTTGAAAAAATTCAAGCTCAAACACAATGAGGCTCTTCTAACAACAAACCCAATTTAGCAGAATGGTTTAATTACTATTAGGCGGAGGTTACTGCTATTTCAATTTCATTAAATGCTCAGATACTGTTCTCCAATCCTAACGTACCTTTGTGTTAAAGGCTCATACTGATCCTGACTAAATTTGACTGACTGAAGATTGTATCTACACATAGCCAGTTAGATGTAATGTTTTGAACATTATCCTAACCTAAAATGACCGCACAGTGCTAATTGTGGTACATAACACCACTTAAGATAAAAATGTGCTTGATTTTTTTGGTCTTATGTCTGTGTCCTGTGTTTGTTTGAAGGTTCGCATCCTGCGTACGACACCGCCACTCCATGGCACCATCGAGGCGTTCCACTTAGCCGGGGAGCACCAGGGAGACGTGTTTGCCATGGGAGGAGACATTGAGATTCTTCAGGTGAGGCTGCTCTCAGTGTTGTCAAATACAAAAAGGTGTAAGTGGTTGTTGAGGTGTATTCTGCTCATTTTTCTTTTTTTTTCTTTGCTTTAGACCATGTTTCTCATATCTCAGAGTATGTCTTTGGTGTGGCCTTTGGTTTGGTTACCAGTTTAACGTCCCCTGCAACACTGTAAGGTCATTTAAGAGACAGGCTACTTTGACCCTGCCTGAGAGGGAAAAAATCCCAGCAGAAATAACCTAGACCGTCCGCGATCGGGGATTGATCTGGGGTCTTCCGCATGACAGGCGAAGAGCCTAACCATTACACCACAGCGCCGATTGATGTGGCTGTTCCTTGTATTTGTTTCTATGTGTTATAAGCTTTGAGATTAGTATCGAAGCCCTTAAATGCAAACCTGGAAGCCTCATGATGTAATCAGTGTTAACAGTGCTTATGGTGCAATCGAATCGAGGGGAAGTTGAGGTTTCTGATTGACTTTGGTCTGCCGGGGTAATAACAGATTGTAAAGCGCATAGAGCCAATATTGGGATATGCGCTATGTAAATGCAATCCATTATTATTATTAAGAAAAGCAGTGTTAATGGGAATCTGCACTTGGTTATGGACATGCTCGCAATGCACTGTTGTCACGGAACGTTTCACACCTCGGCCAGATAGTATTTCTGGTTACCCCCTCATCATTTCTTCTTCCTGGCTCTGAAATGTTACAGTACAGGCTGTATAGTGCTGTACAATTTCCATGAAACATTTTTAAACAGACCTTGTTATTGGTTATTATTATTCTGTTTCTCTGTTCTGTAATCTGTTTTTTCCTATCACTAACCCTGTTTTTCTTTTTTCTCTCCAAGGGAAGAGGGTGAAATGATTATAAAATTTTTTATATTCATTTGCATTGTTTCTTGTTCCCAGGAGCCACAGTCGTTGTATATGGACCACAAGTTCATCCCACTGAATCGACTGGACAGGGGCGCATCAACCTCACAGATTGTGAAGTACATTGAGGAAGAGGAGACCAAGTGAGTTCTGGGTCCTGACCAATGTTTGAGCAAATTTTTGTTTATTATTTTCACTTGTTTGGTTTTTGTTTTATTGCCCTTTGTAAGGCCATTTAATTTTTAGAGACAATGCTTCAATTTAATCATCCATTTATGATAGGCGGAGGTTGGGGCCATTTAAACTTTTTATTTCTTTCAGAGTATTTGCTTAAGAATAATGAATATGAATCCAGAGAAGAATGAAAACATGGCTGTACAAGACATACCTTGTGGTTCAGTCAGCTCATTCATTGTAATTATTTTATGTTATCACACATCATACCATGTAGGATTTGATTGTCTTGACTAACACCTTGGTCTTGTTTGTTGTGTCCAGGTTGCCAGATCATCTGGTTGCGTCCTGGCCCAATGGCATGGCGGTCATGCCCAATGAGAAGAGGACGGCTGGCAAAACTATTGGTGAGGCTTACGTCAAAGATTGTAAAGGGAATAAGATAGAACACTTTTCTCTTCCATCTACTAAAAATGGGTCCCGGAAATGAGTGGCGCCTCCACACGGCGGGTAACCTTTTGATGTAAACCAAGCGACGCTCTTCTTTCTCGTCTACTAGAAAAGCGTCCCACAATCCACACCAGGGCTCCAAGCAGTGGCCATTTCACTGCGTTTGTTTACACTTTGATCGGCTGATAAGATTATCCGACACTTGGTGACTCCACTCATTTCTGGGAGACAATTTTTCCTAAGTGTGGGGTCTTTACTCTTTTATGGTCTTTGCTTACATGAAGTTGGAATTGAAAGAAAAAGGGAAGTGATGATTTTATATATTTCTGATTGGGGAGTTGGGTTGCAGTACAAGGATGGACATCCCCAGGGTTTGTCCTTAATTCAGGATCTTAGTAGATATCATGTTTAATATTGAGCAGTATCCCCTATAGTGTATAAGAAATGTTGAATTGCAATAAAAAGTTTCCTTTATTCATAATCACACCTAGGAAATTTTTTATTCTTGAGTCCTGATTTAAATTTGCCTGATCTCCATGCAGAATGGCGGATAATCTGATAAAAAGCATGTAGGTTTTTTTAGAATGATTTGATTTGATGCTAATGGTATACTTTTGTGAAGCTGACAAGCTTTTGAGCATAATTTATGTACTCACTCTCGTGGTGTGTTGCCATAGCCTCACTGGAGCACAGCGTAAGGGAAGCAGAAAAAACAATGGCTTTGTTTAAAGAAATTTGAGCTTGCCTGTTCTCATCTCATGCAATAGTTAAAAAGATTTAGCGAAATATATAGGTGCCAGCTATCTGCTGTTTCTACCTAATACCATTGCGCTCAGTGGTCGAGTGGTTAGTGACCACTGGTTCACAAAGCTTGTCAAGCAATAATGAGTGATAGCAGCTTCTAAGTGGGTGACCACTGCGGTGTGTCCTTGAACAAGACACATTAACCCCAGCTCACACAGGCGCTGCACAATGGCAACCTGCAGTGGTATGTGTGAAATTATTCAGAATCAATGTGCATGTTGCGATTGTTAAATGTCATTGTCATGAGAGTATGTACGTATTTATCATTGTGTTGTGCGTCCAAAGAGTGCACGCTCAAAGGCTACTGGATTAACAACAACAACAACAACATCATTATTGTATTGTTAGAGAATGTAATAGATACGACATTGGTAACAACAAGATAGAAACAAACTACGAGGAATTCAAAACATAATAAGTGAACCAACAATCATATGGGTTTTCTTTTATTGAGCCTCACATTTAATTTAGTACAAAATGTAAATCTCTTATACGATGCGTTATAGCAACAATAGACAATGCCAGTGGCAAACGACTGCAATATTTAGAATGTAAGTCAAGTTAAGATACAAACGATTTCAGTGCTCAATAGAGCATGATAACATGAGTTTTTGTTGATGCCATTGTATACCAAATTTCCCCAGGGGATGAATAAAGTCATCATATTCATGTTTTCTGTGTCTTCGTCTCATCCTCAGGTGATCTCCGTGTGGAGATCTGCAACAAACGAGGAGAGACAATCTCAAAGATCCCTCACTCTGTCGCAAACTCCAAGAAGCTGTTGGTGGAGCTCACCCTCATCTGGCACTGTGAGTACAGCCGCTCATGTTTGTTTGGGGTTTTAAAGCTCCTTCGGATCTATAAGATCGTATTATTAGCATCAGGATTTTTGTTCCCACTGTGTGGATATAGGTGCGTCTATGTTTTGCAACACCAGAATGCAGATGGTAGAGGGGAAAAGAAAGAAGGAAGAATGTGGGGATGATGCACCAAAAAAAGGGTCACACATTCACTGGAAATATAGGGAACATGTGTGACTTTTCACCATTGGAGTGCATTCTTCTCCTGTAGGTGGGTGGCTGAGCTTCTTAAAACCCCTGGCCTGCAGGGAGGGAAGGGGTTGTGTTAGACTTGGGCATTGTTTTGGTCCTCACACTCTTTTATCTATACTGGATGATAATTTTTGCTTTACAGTGAAACCTCGTTATAACTCCCCCTTCCCTGTGCTTTACCGCCTGCTTTTCGCTGTGATACCATTTAGTTACTGTATAAAATCAGTGAAATAACTCTCTGTACTGCTATCCGCCAGTTCTCTACAGGGTACATATCTTTAAGTAATCATAGTAAATAATATCCGTCATACCGCCAGCTCAGAACCATTGAAGTAATACAAAACCCACTCTCACTCTTACTCTCATTTAACATTTTGCCAGATTGTCGATGTACGCTATAAGCTCCTCCTCTCTCACCACATCTCTGTGGCTACGCAGAGAGGCGCATGGCACACCATAAAGGGATAACTGCGTAAATTAGCTCATTGTATTGTCTAATATGTGTATAGCCTCCCTTGTTCTGCTCTCATTGTACCGCCGTTCTCTCTATAACGCTTGTTTTCTAATGGTCCTATGGTTGGCTGTTTAATGAGGTTTTACTGTAGATCTCCCAAGGATGCTCTATGGCCGCTCGCTCTGTCTGCTACTTTCTAGAGATGTGACATTGTATCAATCTTTTTTTTTTCTTTTGTCCCATGCCCATTCCTACCAAATTGACGCCATCTGATTAGTATTAATTGGTGCAAGTAGTAGAGTTAGCACTTGCCAACATAGTGTGAGCTGACTATTTCCTTTTATGTCGAAGTGGTTATTTTGATAACTTTCACTCTTAAGAAGATAGTGCAGTTAGTGGATTGTTCATGGTCTTGTTATTAGAATCTCAATCCTATCGCACGTGCACATTGTATCAATCTACTTGTGGTTGGTTGGTGGCCGCTGCGGTGTTTGTTTTGCTCCGTTTTACTTTTAATGCCCCTTCATATTAAGGTCATTTATGAGGAATTGGCTTCATGTGGTGTAATGGTTATAGTCTCTTTACCTATCCATGATTTGATCCCTACAATCTGCCTTTCCTCTTGCCTTTTTCCTGTTTTAGTTTGTTTTTTTTGCTTTCTTATATCACACTCTTCAGTGTTCTGTTGCGTTTGTTATAAAAAAACACATTTTTTATCAATTTTCTATTCAAACAAATTTGCCTGATGTGGCTTATCGTGACAACAAAGTGCTAGTGGACGCAGAACACAAATTGCAACCCTCAAGTAAAAAACATAACAAGAAGAGGCTAAAACAGCCGAGACTGGCACCTCTATAAATAACCCACAACTTACTACTACTACTACTATCCCTACAATAGAAGAGCATCTGATTTCTGTCTCTGTGTCTAGATGTTGTGCCCCTCTCAGCCTGGGTTGGTCCTGGCAGGCAGGGTTGAAGGTGGGGGGGGGGGGGGGGGGGGGGGGGGGGGGGGGGGGGGGGGGGGGGGGGGGGGGGGGGGGGGGG
>JAUKPP010247350.1:461-13056 GCA_032273245.1 Phyllaplysia taylori | reverse complement strand
TTCCGCCCGCGGACCGCCAGTCGACAGACGGATGACACATAGTGCTTGTGGTGCTAACACGTTTACTGTAGCAAGGCACGGCCCGCTGTTGGCTAGTGTGTGGCGCTTCCACGATCAGCATTTTAGAAGGGTTTTTTCGTTTTTCTCAAAATGAACTCTTGCGCACTTGCACGGTTAGAGGCGGACATCGACGATATACATACAATGTACGACGAAATTCCAAGATGCAACCTATTTTGTCAGCTCATCTTGCAGACGATCTGTATTTTGCTGCTGGCATTCATCCCTTGCAGCTGGGTTGGCCCAGACAGGCAGGGTCAAGTAGCCCGTTTCTAATACCTAACAGTGTTGCACAGGATGTAAAACCAAAACTGACAACATAACCAAAGCAGCCTTGCAAAAAACTACCCTTTCTAAGTAATATGGAGATGTGGACCAATCCTTGTAATGTCAGCCCAAGCGGACTCGACGGGCAAAGGTAAAAAAAAGTCATCTGCTTCTTCAAATAACCTTTTTCTTATTGTGTTACAAGAGTAACAAACAAATTGGAAGAAGTAGTTAAGTAAGGGGAAGCTCGTAACATACTAAAATGCTTTAAAAAATGGAAGAAAATCTAGACTGTATAAGAAAACAGTAGAGATATTTTACCTGAAGAAGTACCAAAAAGCACCTTCTCCAAAGAACAAGTCATAAGTGTAATCTGCGCATCTCACGTTAACTGGTAGCGTAGAGAGATGGCCATTCTTTCTAGTTATCCACATAATCTACTGTCAAAAAATTTTTCAAGCTCAAATCAACATGCATTAATATCTTCCTGCCCATGTGGAATTTTCCACTGGTCTTGTCCTGTTTTTACTATTTGGTACAGAGGAAGTTATAAAAATGGACTTAGTGTTGCAAACCATTTCAGAAAGCACATTTGTCTATTGGTTTTATGGTCCATGCAAAAAGCAGACATAAGACAGGCCTGCAAATACAAATTACTACAAAGTAAAAAAGAATATAAGGAACAATCACAAGATGTGATTTGAACCTGGGACATTTGCTATCTAAAGCAGGAGCTTTAAAACCCGACAACACACTTGAGCCAGATTGACTGCCCAAAAGTGCAAGTGTTGAAAGTAAAACCCATACAAACAGCGTAAGTTTACATTCAATTTTTATTTTATACACAATTCATTTTTTTCGTTCCTTGTAAGGGCATAACCCCATTCCCATAACCAACTTTCACTAAAACAGATACCCATCAACCATAATAACTTCTCTCAAAAACTGGCACACACAAACTCGCACAACATGATATTACTTTCTTTCAAGAAATCTGAAGTAAACGCATCACTGTGAAAACCTAGACAGCATTCTTCTCACACACCGGATGTAAAAGATGAATCTAGAGGAATGACTTGGCCCTGTTGACAATGACTCTGTTTGACTTCCCAGAGTAGGGGAAAATTTTTACTTCGTACTTATTTTCAAGATTGCACACAATCAATGCTTGCTCGCATTCTATTCGCAAATACCACAAAATATATTATCCTAAAATCTCTTGCAATGGTACAAAGAAACATTGCAGTACAGAAATTTTGTGATCACACAATAGAATTTTCAATAAAACAAAACCAACATCAAATGGCCTCAGAAATACTTTTTCACAAAACCAATTTTAAAATAATTTGCAATATTTCATTTGCAAATAGGGGATGAAATAAGACAACTTTGACAGCACATACTTCGGCTGAATTTTCAGAATTTCACGGTGGCAAATTAAATTTGCGCTACTAATCCAAAATAAGAGTAATGGCAGTTGATGACTCTATGAACTTTTGTGAAGCAGATGGTCCTCAAGTTTAGCTGCTGCGCTTGTATTTCCCCCAGATGTGCAACACGAAGACGGAAGCGATGAAGATGAGACTCATGACAAGGACTGGCACTGGACCACTGAGGAAAATAAAACATTTGTAGAGATTAGTTGGCTTCAAGGTATTCATATAGCCTGCAGTAGGAATAAATTACAACAGGCCCTAATAATAATATATGACAGAGATGCTGTTATCCCTCCTCTGATTTCCTTGTTTTGCCCGTTGCGGTTTGACATCTGATGTAATTGGGATTCTGATCTGTTCTCTATCAGGTTTTGTGTGTTTACAAGAATCAGATTTGTATTGTTTTAGTCTGAGATAGAATAAAGCTATATATTATAGTCTATTAGGCATTGATAGGGAGTACACCAGTTTTAGTTCTTTGTTTTTGTGTTTATTGTGTCAGTTGTAAAAACTAAACCCTCAATAAAAAAGTTAAAACCCCCCCCCCCCCCCCCCACACACACAAGAGAGTAAAAAAGTCTTATACGTAGATACGTAATACAGTGATAGAAAAAGAATTATACCGTATAACACAAGTATATAGGACAACTCACAAGATCAGTCTGGGTTAGACTTTACCGAGTGAAAGCCACAACATTTCTATACTACATTCTTAAGTCACTGACTGACTCTGGATAAGTACCTTATGAATCTTACTAAAACTTGTATGCCACCAAAACCCACACACTAACACCTCGCTAGGTTTCAGAAACCTAATTGTTTTCCGACATGGAATAGAATAAGACTAGTTACTGATTCATCCATCAAGAGATAGGTTTTATTCTAGTAACTGATTCATCATCAAGAAATAGGCTAATGTGGAGACAAACCCCCCCCCCCCCCCCCCCCCCCAGAAAAAAACTAAATGAAAAGACCCTTGAATCTGGGATCTCCAAAAATGCTGAGTAGGGAAACAAAAGATTTCACATATACATACACTTTGATTCCTGGTGAGTCCTCAGTGTAAAACCTCCACATCCCTGCACTGCTTCCAGCTGCTTTCCTGGCTCCGCCGGTGGCTGGGGCTTTCCTGATAAAACAAAAAGATGGGACAAATTGAGGCAAGCTATAGATATGGACACTGACAATTCATAAACAACTACACTACTTATCCTCCTCCCCTGGGCTATATTGTCAATACGATTTGAGTATGTTCCAACATCTAAGATGTGAATACAACTGCAGACCCATCACATACATATAATGAGCGGGGTGTGTGTGTGTGTGTGTGTGTGTGTGTGTGTGTGTGTGTTACATCTAGGATAAGGTGACTCGCTTAAGGTGACCAAATAAATGTCCCCTGCGATGTCTCCTTAAGAGGACCCCATTGTACAATGTACCAGGAATAAGAAGACACTATACACAGCCTCGCCAACTACAATATCTTTTGCCTGATATTGGCTCCTTATTGACAATAATTGCATATTTAAAAAACTTATTTTGAGAACCCAAGTTATAGTTATAATGCACTGTACTTCTACAGCAAATCCTTTCTGTGCTTTTTAATTTTAACCAGGTATATTGTAGCAGAATTGTCCTTTTTTCCCCCCAACGGTGATTATGATCTTATTTTATTACATATTACTATTCACATATATACAGTAGAACATGATTATAGTGGCACTTTACCACCAGAATCCTCCTCTGTTTTCCTATGCAAACTCAATTACCGGTGCTCAGGTTTAGCAGGGCAAGGAAAGGCATGAAACTGGAATACAGCAGAATCCGGGAGGTAAAATTAAAATATTATCGAACTGCTGTGGGCAGGGGAGTGATATCGAGACTAAGAGCTCTGCAGGAAACCCCAACTCTGCCTAGCTTTCTCAATTTTGAATTTCGGACTCCTGTTTTCTGCTTTAAATGTTGTCGTTGGTGACTAAAACAACAGCGTCTTATTCGGCACGGGAGGTGATCATGTTGATTTTTAAGAAATTTTTCTGCAATCCCCCTTTGCATTTCTTGGGATCTCGACTACAGCTGAATTTTGCTTCTGGCACTAAAAGTCCCACTATAGCCATGCTCTACTATATATATGACAGAATTTTGCCACTAACCTCTGTCTTGGTGTGGTTCCCCCTGAGGATCTGGGTGTGATGGACTTGGATGGTCCGCGGCTGGCGCCGCCTCCAACTGATGTAGAGCTTGCTGATGGCTGAAAAAAATAACAGGGATAATAGAGGCATATGTGGGTAAGAGTCTTAGTACATGATAGTTTGAACTAGATCTAGTCAATAATGAAAAAGAAAAATGGGGGGAAAAAAGCAGGTGGTATTATGATCTTGACTTCCCGAAAATGAGTGGGGTCACTGCCATTTACTAGAGCTCGGACTCAATGAACTAGCTGGATATTTTTTTATAGTTCGTTTGATGCAAGGTCCATTGGAGCCAAGAATAGTGCAAGCACTGTAAAAACATATGTGTGATTCGCAAATTCGTACTTTAGGTAGTAGAATAATATGCTTTCACAAAAGCAGAGTGCTTCAGCGAATGAAATAGAGATCTCTTGATCAAGCTACACTATAATTTTCACTCCTGCACGCAGTGTTAATTCTGCACAACAAGCCAAATTCCAAAATCAAGGGGCAAACCCCCTGCTGTTCCCTCGATGCCCCTTGTCGTACCACATACTATTACTACAGTCTACTCCACATAAGTCGACGTCGCTTAAGTAGATCTTTGGTCACAGAACCTTCCCCATGCTTTATATTTTGTTGTGAAATAGAGCCGCTTAAAAGTTGACCTTGACTTATCCAACAATTACGCTTGAAAGTAGATCTCTATTCTAAGACCCACTACTTTATTTTTCTCTAAGTTGATCGGCTAAGTTGAAGTCCGCGTTTTCTCGCTCCCAACCCACTACAAGGCTTGTTCTTTGTCCTCAATCTACCTTTAACTGAACGAATATATTGAGTAGTCAGTGGTCGGGCCTGCAGCCCAAGTATGATGGCAGGACATTGTGTCTATGCGAATTTCCTCGCGGACAAGCTCTAGCTGTAAATTTATATAAACAAGGGCTTTGATTTGATTGACTATCTAATATCTATCACACTGTGCATATCACTCCCCCTACTCACTGCAGAGCACGGTTTCATGCGTGGCTCTTTTTTCTTTATGATGATCACACAACATGTGCACGATATAGTGCAGCCCAAACCTATTGATGTCACACATCGAGTTGAATAGATTCTATAACTATCTCGTGCGCTGTCAAGCAACAGTTGGCCTACATAATAAAACTAAAACTACATCATGATGGCTGGGGATAGAAGAAAGAAATTGACCATCTTCAATCATCTTGCCTCTCAAACGCAAAAAAATCGGACATGGGAGTCATAGCTGGATTAGTCGATCTTCCGGACAAGCAGATCTAAACGCTTTTCTGCCTTCCCCGATGACATCGACTGATCAGGAGTCGACTGTAGATCTGGATATCTTTTAGTCTTAGAACTAGAGTAAACCCCCCAACAAAGAAAATAGGCCTAATTAATGATTGAATGACTGTGTATGTTGTGGGCCTCTCGTCCTTGATGATCGATGGATAAAGATGAAACTTGGAATTAAAGTGAGCATGACATGATGATGATGCTGGTGATATTGATTGAGGGCACTAGGAGAGAGAGAGGGCGACTCAGAGAAACTGGACAGTCAAAAGAAGCTTTTTTCCAACACAATGAATGGTGAATGGACAACACAACACACGATGTGTGGACCACTGTCACTGTCCACAGCTGTGGATGTAGCCTATCTATTGAATATGTCAACTATGTGGTGTGTAACCACGCAATATTCATTATACAATGATACCGTTACTAAAAGTCTAGAGAGATTGAGTAGCCCATACCTACATGTAAATGTTGTCCTATTTGTTCACTAATAATTCCTATATTCTTTCAACCCATTTAGTGCTTGAAAATCTAAAATATCGGCAATACTTACGAGAGCCATTTTTCTGCAATATGGTTTTCCTGAGACCGACTCGTAAAAGGAAGTGAACTCTGAATGCGATCTTGACGAGGGAGGCTTGGCCTACAAGCCACGTAGAATTGAGGTCAATTCTTACTTCCGGTTTCATTCGACTACAACACCTGACGTCACACACCTCGCGAAACACTTTTAAAGGGAAGTAACTAAGTAATTAAAACAGTTTCATTAACATTTCCTGTGTTGTCTACCTTATACCAGTACTCGGCCTGCAGCTGTGACAAGACAGACCGGTCAACTCGTTTCAAACCTGTTATAAGATAATTGCATCTTGATAAAAGAAAAAGGATGATATTCCTACATGTACATAATGTAGTTGAATAAAAATCTCAGACGAATAATTGTATCTACACCTCTGCCTGATCGGAAGAATAATTCGAACTGTCTAATGGAAATAAATAAATTTAAAGAAAAGCTCGACCCTACTATTAGGACCAACCCGTGCTGAGGAGTTATTATTCTAATAACAAACATTAAAACTGCCTTATATGAGCCGTTCACTCCCGTTCTCTGCGTGATGTGTAGGAGAAGAGTGCAACCATTAAACTACAGACGCTTTTGTCAAATTAGAATTTAATTTAACGGGTGCTATTTCTCTCCTATTACTTAATTAAAACAACGTAATTAAATTTAGAGGGTGCTATTTCTCTCCTATTACTTCATCAAAACAACGTAATTTAATTTAGTGGGTGCTATTTCTCTCCTATTACTTCACCAAAACAACTCCTGGGAGTTCTCGTGGTCTAGAGGTTATACTGTAGGTCTCTCATGCCAATAGTCCCGAGATCGATCCCGGGGGGGTACAGGCATTTTTCTCTTCAAATCTATTTCTTCGTCTTTCTACCTTGTCTATGCTTTCAACTTTACTCTGTGATTCTTTCTGCCACCCGCCATCCCGAACAAAGTGTCTGAGTCAGGGCCCAGGTGTTGCAAGGGGCACAATAAGACTGAAATTGAATCAGCACAGTGGTGAAATGATTAGGCTCTTCGCGTGTCACGGGAAAGACCCGAGTTCGGTTCGGAGAGCGGACGATCTGGGTTTCTTTTGTGCTAGGATTTTCCCTTTCAGCCCGGGTTGGCCCTGGCAGACAGGGTCGAAGCAGCCCGTCTTTTAAATGACCTTACGGTGTTACAGGGGACGTAAAACTGGTAACCAAACCAGCAAACATTAAATAAACAGCGTGAACAGATCACCAAACCTGCGTCTGTGGTGAAGGGGTTAGGCTCCTCGCCCATCACGCAGAAGATCCAAATTCGACTCCCACGTGTTGCAAGGAACGTAAAATGTAAAAACCAAATCAAACCAAACCCAAGAGATAGAAAAAAAGTCACAGGATTTCGTGGTGTAAAAAGTTATTATGCTCTTACCCTGTCGTCTCACGCAGAGGACGTCAGTAAGAGGCCCAGTTGATACATTTTCTTTTGTTTAGTTTAGTTTAGTTTAGTTTAGTTTAGTTTAGTTTAGTTTAGTTGAGGTTTTACGGTAGCCTACTATCAAATTCAACGCTATACGGTCATATCAGTCCAGGAAGCAGATTAAGACAATAATAGCAGCACTAAGAAAGAAGTAGAATGAGCAGACCGCACCAGAGCGCCCGCCAACCACCCTCGTACATTTTCTTCATTGCGCATCTACATCTCTCTACCGGCGTCTGTGGTGTAACGGTTGGGCTCTTCGCCCATCACACAGAAGACCAGAGTTCGATTCCAACGAGAGGACGAGCATCTGCGTCTTTCTGCTGGAATCCGACTCTTTCATCCCGGGTCGGCCCTGGGAGGCAGGGTCAAATTAGTCTGTTTTTTAAATGACCGTACAGTGATGCGAGTACCATCGGAGAGAAGGTACCATACACACGCAGACAAAGCCACACTACCCAAATCCTTATCAAGAAAACGAAACAAAACAAAACAACAAAAATCTGTAAATGATATTCATGTCTTTTTATTAGATATAAATTAATTTTATCAAAGCCTTTTATTTTCCCAAATAATATCATCATAGAGCTTTTTAAAAAAAAGTTACAGTGGTACGCAAACCATTGGATTTTGTTTCAAGTTTTAAGAAAGTTAAATTTCACCTAAAAATCAGCGAATTTTTGCTTATACATTAGAAAGAATAGTTACATGACCATTACATTTACACAGAAAGATGCATGGGACATGATACTAGGGGTAGCGTTAACATGCGTGGAGAAAACAGTTTGAATATGTAAAACCTATGATATTGATATATGAATATAAATCTGATTAACAAAGAGCCATGATGGCATAACATAATATTACAGTGAAATGGCAGGTGAAACAAGGCGGTTGTGGCATACAAGCAGTAAAGAGAGCAGGTCGAGAAAGTTGAGACGTTCTTCCAACGTGAGGGATTATGGCTTTGTCTGTTGTTGTCTTTTTGTGGTTTTTTCTTTATTTATTTTTTTGTTTTTTTTGTTTGTTTTGTTTTTGTTTTGTTTTTACAAAAAATTGCCTGATGTGGATTTTCATGACAACGAAGTGTTGCTGAAGCAGCACGCAAATGGCAACCCTCAGGGAAACTTAAGCCTGATTGAGTGCTTTAGGCGGAGCGTCCACTGACCTGTTTTGTCAGCTGCAGGCCAGGCTCATGTATGTATGCTATATACATATGAGCCTGGCCTGCAACTGACTAAACACGTCAGTGGACGCTCAGCCTAAGTACAAACCAAAACAAGAAGAGGCTAAAACAGCTGAGGCTAGTGCCTCTATAAATAATCCATTTCTTACTACTACTACCAACGTGAGGGTCGAACTCCTGTGCTCTGAGTGATAAGCAAAGAGTCAAAGTATTACATCATAGACAGGGGCGTCGATGGCCGAGCGGTAGTGCGCCCGCCTACAGACGAGGAGATCCCGGGTTCGAATCCGCAGAGGTTCACCGGGATTTTTTCGGAGTTTTTATGCTCCGACCATCGTCCTATCGGAGATGGACGTAAAATTCGGAGGTCCCGGCTCGTAAATAACCTTACAGTGTAGCATGGGGCGTTAAACCAAAACCAAACAACACAGACTGCGGGGGCAGCTCTTGCGTAGTAAAAGGACAAAAAACTCACTCAAGTTTGATACTGTTTTGAGCGATGAAGAGGCACAAAGGTACTCAAAGGAAAGCGATATCAATGTGACATCTGTAATGGAAGCTCGCAGTGAAACTATCTACTTAAACAAATCACTTAAACAAGCATAATTATTAGGCCTACAGCTCCATTTACATATATTATATTATAA
Organism: Phyllaplysia taylori; assembly: GCA_032273245.1. Taxonomy (NCBI): domain Eukaryota; kingdom Metazoa; phylum Mollusca; class Gastropoda; order Aplysiida; family Aplysiidae; genus Phyllaplysia; species Phyllaplysia taylori. The sequence goes on along the minus strand of JAUKPP010247350.1, from coordinate 3,964 downwards.
GATTGTCTCTAATAATGAACACGCTTTTTTTTTACAATCCATATTCAATTACTCTATTCTATGATCTTGTACGAAGTCTGACCGACTCATAAAAATTGTGCAATTAATGTATAGCTTATTTTGTATTCTAAATTCCCATGTCAAGTTGAGGTAAGTTTAATGTTCTTAAGAAGTAGACCAGCTTTTCACCATACACTCAAGGGTATGCTCGTTTTCAGCGCAGCTTTGCACAAAATCGTCCAGATTCTAAAAATCATACAATACATTTTATATATATAAACCAATAGCATTCTAAATAGAACGGTGGAATTAGATAAGTTTTGATTCCAGTACAGCGATGATTATATTTCAATAAAGTAAGAATGTGCAATACTCAGATAGATGTCTTGGAAAAGGCACTTGTTGCAACAAGTTCAGGTTTGATCGTTTGGCTGCATGTTAGCTTCACACTCCTTGCGAAACTTTCAGATAATTCGCAATACTTATTTAACGTTAATTTTCGATAGAAAGCGTAAGTAAGTACATGTAATAATATTCGTAAAGGGAACCGACTTTCTGTTGTTTTATCCCATTGGAGAGGGATTTGATAGAAACTTTAATAAAATTTCCACGGATTTCGAATCAGATACCTCTACCTTCCGAGGCTGTCATTTCACCACTTGGCCACAGCCGCTCTATAATTGAGGATATGAAATGGGTAGGATTTCTTTTAAAAAAATATTATTATAGATCTCCTTTGTACGTCTACCCGTCGTCTGTAGAATCAAAGATTGCGTATAAAATATGCACATGGTTATGCGTACCGATAATTTGCACATATTAATTTGTACATTGTATAATATTGTGTGTGTATGTGTGTGTTTCTCGTCATGGGCGTATGCGCGTGTGTTTGTTTGTGTGTTTGAGCGTGCTGTGATCAGGGTTCAAACACACAAACAAACAAACACGCAGACACAAACACATCGTAGGCTTAACCCTGTCTTGTATATACTATCTCCACGTTTATTCAAGGCTAAAATAACTCACTGGCTGATATTTGTAATGTAGCCAGAGAGTTTATAAAGTTGAGAGTAGAAACAAAGACTCTAAACGTGAATCTAGGTCAACTACTGATCATACAATCGAAGCGCGGATAAAAAAAATCCGAAAACACCAAGGGCAAGATGTGTCAATGGGGATCCGCGTTTGGTTCTTTTAATCTGTGGCCGCGCTCGCAATGTACCGCGTCAAGCAATGGGCTCTCAGATGTAAAATTGTCTCACAAAAATCCAGAGATAGTAGCCTACAAGAAAAAATTGAGCTATCGACGTGTCTGAGGTTTCCTGGTCTAAGTTTGTTCAAGTAGCTTACAAAAACCATTTTCTAAACGCGTGTACAAGGCAGGCGGACATTGCAGGGAGTATCGTGCTTGACATCCAGGATGTACTGCTTTCTCAGACTTGGATCTGACGGTCTCCACTCGCTGGATGGCGTGCATGTGATCTTCAGGCGCTGTGAAGAAGAATGGACGTTTTAAATATCACCGAAAGTCCATATGAATCTAGACTGGGATGCATGAAGCAAGTCGGCTGTTTTCTCGACTATGCTCCGCTCCATAATCGTGTAAACTCAATACGTGAGTGATTTTTTAAAGCTTAATTCACCTCGCTAGCACACGATTTTGTGAGTTACTGTCGAGTACATTCGATTTTGGAGTGGAACAATTAGTCGAAAAAAGTAACGACTGGCTTCGTGCATTCCGTTACTAGTCTAGAAGCCTAAGATAAGAATGACGTGCAGTAGGTTAATGTAGCAATGTAAGTAAAGAATGAATGTTTTAATATCTTGGACAGTGCAAACAAATTACAGTAGTCAGTCCAAAGACAAGGGCACTTTCGATACCCCAAAGGTACATATGAGAGTGCAGGGGAGTAGATTTGGATAACACAACTTAACCTTCTCAAGCTACCCCCTGTACAAGACGACCGCCTGCACAAACAACCACTTTCCATCGACTCCCAAACTATATTTCTTGTATACAATGCACATTATCCATCCCTAAGACGATCTCCCTTCTAAAACGACCCCACTTTTCTCGACATTGGCTGGTTGTCTTAGACAAGTTTCACTGTACTCACCTGAGACAATGTGCCGCCAGTAGAGACAAGCTGATAGATGGCCCAGGCTGGAATTGGAATGAAAGTGCTTATAGCCATGAACCACCCAAATCCCTGAAACGCAGCACTGTACGTGTAGCCCTCAACCGTCGGAACTTGATAGGACTTGAGAGTGAACACCAGCACAATCTGGAGGAGAAGGTTGGAGACAGCATTTGAATTTGAATTAAATTAAGATAAGAAAAGACAAGGCAGGGGCGATAAAAAAAACCGGAGCAAGCTTTTTTGCCTGTATGAACGCTACGCCCGTGAGGCAAGGTAAGATAAGGTCAATGAGAAAAGATGTGTTTAGATGTGATAAGACTCGACAAGACAAGGCGAGACAAAACGAGGAAAGACGAGAAAAGACGAAGCAAGACAAGCCGAGAAATATCAAGACAAGGCAAGACAAATTAAGACAAGAAACTACCAGACGAGACGAGGAAAGGAAAGCCAAGTCGCTCAAGATAAGACGGTATGAGACAAGGAATTACAAGGCGAGATAAGACAACTCGTGACGGGACAAGCAAGACAAGCCGAAATAAGATAAGATGATAAGAGGATATGCACTAGTCTACAAAAAAAAGCTGAAGGTGTTAACTACAATTAAATACCCTCTCCCCACTATCCCTCCCCTAGGTAAAACAATTAAGCAGGAATTAAAAAAAAAAGATTAAAGCTTCAGAAATCAATATAATTATGACATAATAATGACTGCATTTACATAGCGCATATCCCCGCTTGAAAGCAGGCTTTATGCGCTTTACAATCAATTATTACCCCAGCAGTCCAAGTATATCAGAAACCTTCTCAACTTCCTAGGAAGCATACAGTGCGAGCTGTCATTTTACAGGCGCTAAAACACTAACATACGGACAAGATCGTTCGCTGTCTATAGCCGGGTACCCATTTACACTTGGGTGAAGTGAGGAAAATTCGTGTAAAATGCCTTTCCCAAGGAGACAACGTCGGGCCCGAGCTGGGATTCGAACCCGCAATCTTCCCATCACGAGTCCGGCAGCCTAACCACTAGACCACCGACGCCACAATATTAGAGGGAATCCAATTTATTTTACAATAGCTACGATAGTTCCTACTCGTACTGAAATAGCAAACAAATTGCTTTACCCAAAGAGTCAGTAGTGCCCTGCACCATTACCAGACCCAGAAGTCGCTGGGACAAGAAAGAACACTTATTTTGACAGAGGCAAAGAGAGGAGTGGCGTGTCTTTATAATAAAAAGAAAAACCCAGCCGAACCTGTCTAAGACAGAACCCGAAGGGAGCGAGAGGAATTTCCATCTTATCAGGGACTTTTATGTTTGTGTGTGTGTGTGTGTGTGTGTGTGTGGGGGGGGGGGGGGGGGGG
>JAUKPP010247340.1:1341-12037 GCA_032273245.1 Phyllaplysia taylori | reverse complement strand
GACTATACTCTAACAGTACAACATAATGCAGTGGGAGCCGAATCATAATTTTAAGTTTTTATTGACATTCTCTATTTACCACATTGGCCTTGCGGATGGTTTGCGAACGCTCTGGTGTGGCTTTGTGGCCCGTTCCTTCTTCTTCCTGTGTGGTTATACTAATACTATTGTCCTAATCTATTTCCTATCGCTGAAACCACCTTACAGTGTTGATGATGTCGGGAAACCCCAACAAATTCAGGTAGTTTATGGTAATACCTGCTTTTTACATTCGGTATGTTCATATTTTCGATCTACAATTCAAATTTCGTATTGAAGTTATTCCCACTTGTCCCCAGTTGAAGTTCAAGGTCGACCTTTGACCTCTTTGTCCCAAAGTCCATACCAGAATGAGAACATCGAGCCTGTGCCATTGAAGCGGCGACCGAAAACGACTGGTAAGTTATTCTGGATTTCTATCTTGGCGTGTTTATGACAACCACAATCTTTCCATCAAACTATGTGAACAAATTGTATTTTCATTGTTAAGATACAAGCGGTTGGATATGCTTTCTTGATACGTTGGTTTAGAACAGACTTTCATTTTTAGTTTAAGTCCCGACAACTTTACACTTCTGGGCCCTTCATGTATCGTAAAATTTAGCTATGGTAAGGTTGGTACCATTAAAAATTCTCGTAGGAGAGCGAGTGTATTTTTTATGGAAATAATAATAATGGATCGCGAGCCACACCTATAAAAACATCACAATGTGAATATTCAGTTGCCGAAATTGCAAGTCAAACATGTGCAGTACTTCGTTTACGACTCCGTATCTTTCCTCTTTTCGATATGGCCCTCGGTGTTGTGTGGGTTATTCACCTTAAGTAGAAGTCCTACACAGCTGTGACTGCTCAGTTATGCACACGGAGTAGATATAACATTATACCTATTCTGTGGTTCTGCCCGCACACTGACGCCTGGAGAGCCTTTTGACAGGCTCTCTTGTACTGCAGAAGTGCATTGCAGTCTCAGGCGGGACTCTCAGTACTAGTTATTGCCAAGTGTATTGTCGGTATTGAGTAGTCTACTGTCAGTATTGACATAGCGTCTCAATAGAATAACATTATGGTCGCAGCCATTGACTTGAGGACTGGAGAACACCACACGTAGCCTTTCTTAAGCTCTGTGCTCTCTTATGGGCTACAACGTCCAATTTTTTGGTTCTCCGTCCTTTGTGACACTGCAAGGTCGTTATTGAGGTGACCTACTTCGACTATTTTTTTCAGGGCCAACCCGGGCTGGAAAAGCACAATACCCAAGCAGAGATAAGAATAAGCTCATTCATTGCGGGGATTGAACTCTTGTACTGTGTGAGATAGATGAAAAGCCTAACCATGACACCATCTCAGACGATGTTAAAAGAAGGAAGAAAATCTTCCGGCATGAATGAGGTTACACCAGAACAACCGTCGCTGTGGTGTAATGGTTAGGCGCTTCGTCTATCACGCAGAGGACGTGAGTTCGAGGCCCGCGTTGGCAGTTTGTTTGATCGAGTATATGTTCGTTCTTCTGCTGGGACAATGTCCCTCTCCGCCCGAGTTGGCCCTGACAGGCAGGGTTGAAGCAGCCCCTCCCTTAAATGACCGTACAGTGTTGCAAGGGACTTAAGCCAAAACCAAACCAAACCAAACACCAAAACAGCATCAACAAGATTTTATACGGTGTGAGCTCGGTAGCGTCGAGTTTTATCTCTCTATTTTTTTAAAGGAGAAACTGTATCTTCCATTGACTGTCTGAAGTGAAAATTGGTTGATTCTGGTACCACAAAAAACTTAAATGGATGAGGTTTAATCGGTTGAAAACAGAATGTTACTATGTCTTATCGTGTTCGAGTAATTTTAGTTTAGAATCGATCAATATAAAAAGAACCACCCTGTATATATCTGTCAAGGTTTTTTTTCCACCTCCCAGGTCGCCTGAAGCACGTGCAGCCGGCCACCGACTGTTTTATGGTGGTCAGGGCGGACAAAGACCTTCTGGAGACGAGCCGGAACTCGCGGGAACTGACCAATCAGATCCACTCTCACTGGAGGTCAGAGAATAATAACTTGGCGGTTGGCAAGTTTGTGCGGGGTCAGAAGAGGCCGGACGATGTCCCTCCTACACTGGACGCGTGGTTGACGTTTGGTGGCGCGGCAGGGGACAGCAGTGAAGGCGTCATTGATGCTTTTGCTAGTAAGTACAAGAGGGTTGGGCTTTTGGGGATTTTTATTTATTTATTAATTTTTCAATTTTTTTTATGGAGATGTTTTTGGAAAATTTGATCTGTGTAATTTCACTACAGATCTTCCATTTTTATCTAGAGCCACTATGAGGGAATCAATCTATAACATTGATTTTGATTGACGATCAAGATAGTTATATTCTACTTGTGAATTTAGCCGTTGTAATAAGTTTTTAGAACATAGGGTTTGAAAATTGGCAGTTTCACTTGTAGACTACATGTACAATATTCAATATATATTATTTCGATCTACAACCGTAAATCGTGCAATAGAGTACTTACACATTTTGTTTCTATTCCAGGCTTCAAGAACTCAGAAGAGTACTACAATATTGAAGGTTCAGTGGGTAGTCGGGTGGCGCAACAGCTGCGGAAGGGGGACAAGATCAGGATAGGGATTAATGGGATACTGCAGTCACAGGATCTGAAGGTGAGGTGTGGTCCCTTATTGGCTTTTTGGGGACAAAGGAGACGGAAAATGTGGGTGGTTCTTGGTTTGTTTTTAGTTTTACTGCCGTAAGGGATCTAAAAGACGGAATTTTTCGATTATGCCTGGCAGGGCAAATCTGGTTTGAGAGGGACACAACATCCGATTCTGTAAAAAAAAATTTATAAAGAATTTTACTTGTGTTAGCATCTGAAGGTGAGTTGGAATGTTTCTTTTTTTCTTTTTTCTTTTTTTTTTATTTATATATCATCATGCCTCCCTGGAGTCTCGTTTAAGCTTCACTCCACGTTTAAAGAAAAGCGCTCCATTTTCTCCTGATAAAAGCATTCTTTTCAGTAGGCTACATTATTTTTGTGAGATGAACGTGTGACATTTAGCGTTTCAGCAAGTAGGCTGAAGTCATGTGTCCGCCTTTTAAAAAACTGGGGACAGTACAAAACAGCACTGGGCTCACGCTATATCAAGTAACCATTTTGCCCAGTCTAGCGTAATTAATGAGGAAAGTTTTTCTTTCAAGTATTTACTGTTCTTTGTCCTACCAGGTACGCAGAAGAAAACAAGACCAGCTCGAGGAGCAGACGGAGGAAGAAAATCTTCCCGCGGAATCCACAGCAGACGACGAGGAGGTTTCGCTGAGCTCGGAGGACGCGAGTCAGGGCTTGGAAGAGGCGGAGCTAGCAGGGGCGTCACCGGGCCAGGAGGCGGGGCTTGGGGGACAGGCAGAGGAGCAGGTGGTCGAGAATGGAGTAGATGATGACTTTAAGGAACTCGTGTAAGTTTGAGTTGATTTTGTTTTTTTTGGTTAGTTTGTTTTTTCTGCTTTTTTTCTTTCTTCTTTTCTTTCCTTTTTTATTCTTTTAGCCCGTTCTAATAAAATTGATATTATCTGACTTTCCTCAAACTATTTCTGTTAGGTTGAATGAATGTTTCATTGGATGATTGAATCGTCGTGTTGTTGACGTCCTTTTTCTTGTTTTTTTTTCTCCATCTCCAAATATTCTCGAAGCGAGAAGGTGACTTCAACTCACTGGCCGAGAAAATGCAATCCCCGACACAAGGCTAACAAAACATTGGGGGTAGTGCAAAAATGAACTAAGCTGCTGAAACTTTGGAGCAGTTTTTATTATCGATCACCGACATGTATGGTGATAGTCTGCTCAGTTGTTTGTGTTCTTGTATGGAAGCATGAAAGGAGTTTGTTGTCTTCAGTAAATAGCTCAGATATCTTTAAAGACAACTCTCAACTTTAAACTCTCCCCTGTCGGGCCCCAGCCATATATACATGGCTATAACTCGGAAATGGAATATGAGAGACTTTTATGTGATGCAATGCCAGGCTTCAGAAATGAATGCACATTTAAATTTAGGGACATTGGTCAGCTGAAAATCTTTGATGGGAATAGTATGCTGCTTTCCTCCAGATGCCACACATTTATTGTGAATGACACGTCGGTTACATTGGAATTGCCCCTATTTCTATTCTCAGACTGGATGGTCTGAACGAACTGCTAGAAGACGCCATGGAACCCGAGCAGCAAGCCACGACTGAGCTCCACCAACCACCGGCTAGACAGAAGAGACAGAGGAAGACAAGGAAGAAAGAAGAGGTCCAGACCCAGCAGGAAGAGTTGGAGGGAGGCGAGAAACTTAAGATGACCATCCCTCTCAGCTGGAATGACCAGTGTGGTAAAATTGATGTCAAGGTCATTCAGTCTCGCTTGACGCCCAAAGAATCACATCGGCCTGTAAGTCCAAGAGGTCGTGTTACGTCATTTTTTATGAAGTCTGTCTAACTCTTAAGTAAAGAGACAATTTTAAGCATACTTGTTGTATTTATTCCGTTTGAATTTAATTTTGTAATTTTGAAGCTAAGAAAATCTGTGTAAGTCTTTTCAGGAAGTTTATTCTTTTTTAATAATGCTATCTTATTTTCAAGGAGATGTTCACCCAAAGTGGGGATTGAATCCCGGCCTCTCTGTAATGACGCAAATTTGTGCTGCTATTATGATTGTTGTGATGAACTCAACACAGAATCCTATATACACCTAAAGTGTAATTGAGCTCTATTGCCAACACCTCAAAGACTATTTGATTGCTTTCATTGTTGTGTTCAGATGACCTAAGTTATTATAATTTGTATGATGCACCATATACAGCGTTCAATATTCCCTCTAGGTGTATATTATTGATACTTTAGTCAATATTTAAGACTACGGCGGTTGCTTTTGTTTCTGTGTCCAGATGATCAAAGTTATTATGACTGTTATTATAGATATCACAAAAATCCAATATGCATTTATGCCAAAAGTGTAGATTATACGTGTTATAGCCGATGCCTAAGAATCCAGTGTTTGGTTTTGTCTTTGTGTGCAGGTAATGTCGGAGACACACCCGGTCAAGTTTGAAAAGTTGATCAATGGAGAGACTAGACCGCGATTGGCTCAGCCCAGACCTGAGGGCTACAAGATCAAACAGAGAAATGTACATGTAAGTTTGGAGGAGGGGAAAGAGGAGGAGGAGGAGGAGGGCGGGGAGGACGAGGAGGACGAGGAGGACGTTTTTTTTTTTTTGGCGGGGGATGTTTTTGTTTATGGTTTTTTTGTTGTCGTTTCTGACTTTTGTTTTCGTTTGACTTTGTTTTTCTGTTTTTGTTTTATTCAGAATTCGGGTTTTACACCCCTTTTAACACTAAAAGTTTATTTTAGGGGCAGAAAACAAAGAAAGCACTGAAATCACATCATTTATTGTCTATTGCGTCTTCTCGTAAATTTATTTGTCTTTGATATAATATCTTTTTTCAGGTCGGGTCCGGGTGGTTGACGCGCGCTTTTATGTTGTCTGTTCCTTCCTTCCAGGTCGTGCTGCTATTGTCTTTGGGGTCACGACGATTGTAGCTCTGACTGACATTTGAATGCAACGTGCCGCTAGAGCTGCTCTTTTACATATTATATTTCATTGCAATATAACCGTATCTCAAGATATGATTTGTTTCCCTGCCCTAGAACAATCTCTTCAGGTGACTAAGTTTATATCCACGATTTCTTGCCTTGATTTCTCCAACAGACACCAAACGACAGACGGAGCGCGTCTGCGAAAGTCAAAGTTGTTTACATCGACCCGTTGTCGAAAGCCGAGGAGGAAAAAGTCAACAAAATGTCGGTGGATGAGATTGTCAACTACCAGGTCAGTGGGATGAGTCGTGAGGGCACCGCGTCGTCTATACACAGAGGGTTTAGAGAGACCACACAAAATGGCGGCAGTGGCGAAGGCGGGATTATAGCGGTCAACGAAGATGTGGAGGTCAACTTCCGGCCGTCCAGACAGACGAGCTCTAGAGCGAGCCGCCACCACAGCCGGCCTGGGTCAAACTACAGCCAGACTAGCGAGCGGAGTGTGGGGATACCCGGACCCAAACTAAAAACCCTCCCCGTCCACCCCTCTGCTAACCAATCCGCTGCTGATTTAGGTATTATTTCCTACGGCGCGAGGAACAACCCACCCGTGAATGAGATGCCGAGACAAGCAAAAACGCCTGGTAGAATCAGCCCCGTAAAGCCTCTACACCGCGCGGGGGCCGGTCAGGGCAGCAGTATTAAAGCCGGGCCCTTGCAGGGGGAGACAGAGTTTATAAAAATCACGTCTCAGTTGAAGATTACAAACACAGGCGGCAGCGGGAGTCCGATGCCAGGCCAGTTAGGAGGAGTTCCGCCATCTTACAGCTCCTATCAGTTCTCGCCCGGCAGCAACACGCCTAGAGATCCGGACTACCAGGCAGACGTGTATCAAGCCGACAGTGTGAGCGGGGCCAGAGATTTGGCGGATTACGACAATCACCCGAAATTTCCTTCCCGCAACAACACACCGACTTTGCACAAAGACAGTAGTAACATCAGCACAAACGCTGCTAGTAGGAATAACATGGCTGATTCCTCCTCCCCAGCTAAAGTCGTGATAGAGAGAGGAGGCGATGAGACGGAGCAAGAAGCGGAAGAGGAAGTGCAAGCCGCCATTAGTGTGACGTCAGAATCTCCCATGCCGACAGCGGTCGCCATTAGTATCCCGACAGCAGACGAGCTGTCCGACTCACCCTCACACTCGCCCGCGCGTCGCCCGGATGATGGACTCACGCAGAAACAGAGGAGAGAGAGGGACATGCGTAATGAGCAGATTGACCAAATCACAAACTTGATAGGGGACGCCATCATGGAGTCCTAGAGAGCAATGAGGCTTCTCCTCTACAGAATTAAGCCTTAGTTTCACAGAAGCGAATTTCACTATTGGTAGCGATTTTTAAAATGATTTTGGTCGCTCCGTGGTCTTACTGTTGCTCCTTCTTTATTGCTCTAGGTCTGGACAACAAAAACAAATTGCCTGATGGGCATTTTCGTGACAGGCAGCACGCAAATGGCAACCCTCAGGGAAGCTTAAGCCTGATTGAGTGCTTAAGTAAAAAACAAAACAAGAAGAGGCTAAAACAGCTGAGGCTGGCGCCTCTATAAATAACCCACACCTTACTACTACTAATGCTCTGGGTCTGGGGTTTCCTTTTTTTTTTTATTTATCGAAGCGTCAGACTGTTTTTGCTCTTTTAGCTGCCCGCTATGATGTCTAAGTCAAGTCTCACCCAAGAGAAATTTCCTTTTGTGGAATTAGGGCTTTTATCCCCTGATTTTGTTAGTTCACAAAAACGTTTTATAAGTCTTTTAATGTCCTATGAGTGCTTTAGCAGCCTTCAATGATTTAGAAGTGCCGGCACCGGTAATGAAGTGGAGCTCTTTGATTTGATGTTGCCATTTGTGGACAGCCTGGAGAGATAAAACACTACATTTTGGCATTACAATTGATTATAATGAGTCATAGAGCAACGTTTCTCCTCCTTGGCCAGAATGATTGGTTTGTCCATGGACACTTTTCTGTCATTATCTGTCCAGCCTTTTACATCTCATTAAGTCTTTAAGTTTACATGTAGAATGTTTGGAGCTTTGTTCTCCTTTCTCTCCACATCGGTTCCATTAGATCAGCGTTGAGGAACTTGCTTCTGTCAGGATGAGCTGAATGGGATCACAGATGAATGGAGATGAGAAAGAGGAACCTTTTTTTTTTTTTTTTATAGAACTCGAAAAAATCATTTTACAAATCAGTATTTGAGGTGAACGAGTAGAAACTACAAAGTATTTGCTCTTAGTGACAAGCAAATGTTTGTAATTAAGCAACTAATTTCTGAACCGTTCTTGAAAGGAAGACCCTACATGATGTACCTTTTCCGTCCTTTTGTCCAGCGAACATTTTAATTTGAAGTTTGTTTTTTCTATTTCATCATTGTAGATTTAATAGATACAGTGTTGGTACATTTGTTAAGCTTTTGTTCCAACCATCTTTTTTAATATGTAGATTTTACATGTAGATTTTTTGTAGCATAGAATTTAATCACATCTTTGTTGGCTACCAGCAACAATATGTTTTTGTATAGACCTGTATTTTGACGTTTTGAAAAGAAATTAAACGTATTAATAGTTTAAATTCATTCATTAGGTGCATATTAGGCTAATGCGATGTTTTTATTACCAGATTGCCATGTTTTTTATTTGATTATTATAATTCACATTTCTTTTTTACAGAAGAATGAATGTCTCTGATGTTGTTTTCTAATTGTCTCATTTTACTTCAAAGTATTTTTGTACATATTTGTTAGAAGATGGATGTTTATATGAGTATAAAGATATTTATACCATCTCAACCTGACTGTGATACAAAGTGTACCGGCCTGAATGGAATTGGAATGAGTTGATAGGATAAACGATTATGGAGATAGATAACAATAATTATTTCATGTATGTTTTTTCTGCTCAAGATGGACGTCGCAAATTTCTATTGATATTTGATGCGGCGTCAAGGTACAATAAAGAAAACTGTTCGAGGAATGCCTGGTTTACTGGTTTTATTTAGTCCCCCTCCCCCTCTCACACACATGAAAGCACACTAAAACAGTAAAAAAATAGCTGGCGCCTCTATAAATAAATAATTTCGATCCAACACCCCTCTCCACCCAGCATCAAGATAAGATATAAAAAAAGAAAACTTTTTGGTTTGGTTACCAGTTTTACGTCCCCTGCAACGTTGTAAGGTCATTTAAGATACGGGCTACTTCGACCCTGCCTGTCAGGGGCAATCCGGACTGAGAGGGAAAAAATCCCAGCAGAACCCCCCCCCCCCCCAGATAATCCGCGATCTATCGCATGACAGGCGAAGAGCCTAACCATTACACCACATCGCCCGGTTATATAAAAACTTTGCAAGGATTACCTACTTTACTAGCTGTATACGCCCCCCCCCCTCACGCACACGTACACGCAAACGCACGCACACGCACCAACATGCACACACGCACACACACACACGCACACATACACATTCGCGCACACGCACAGACACGCACACACACACACACACGGAAACATGCTTTAAAAAATTCGGTTGCCTCTATCATAATATCAAATAGATCCTAACTACCGCCCCCCCCCCCCGCCCTCACATACTACTCACACGCACACACAGCTGATTTTTATTTTGTTTTTTGTTGGTGTTGTCTTTGTTGTTTTGAGTTCTTTTTGTGCTATCCGTTTTACACCCCTTGCAATGCCATGGGGTGATTTAAGAGCCGGGCCACTTCGACCCTGCCTGTCAGGGCCAACCCGAGCTAAGATGGGACCCCCCCCCAAAAAAAAACAAAAAAACCCACAACAACAACCCAACAACAACAACAACAAAAAACCACCAAAAAACCCCCACAACAACAACAAAAAAAAACCCCAAAAACAAAACAAAACAAAACAAAGCCCAGATCGCCCGCACTCGGGATTGAACTCTGGTCTTCCGCACGGCATGCGAAGAGCGTAACCATTACACCACAGCGCTGGTACTTTGCTCTATGCACTCTGTGCACTTTACAATCAATATTACAAAAATAACCCCGTCAGGTCAAATCCACCCTGAAACATTTTCAGTTTCGCCAGAAAGCATACCAAGCAAGCTGAAATTATGAAAATTTTCGATCACCAACTACTTACAAGAGCTTCCGCTGTCTAATGCCGGGTGGGGCGGGTACCCATTTGCACTTAGGTGAAGTGAGGAAAACGAAATGAAAGCGCCTTTCCCTAGGGCACAAAGATGTGTCGTAACTGGCAATCGAACCTGCAACCTTCCGATTACTAGTACAGCCGTATGGGCTATAGAAATTGAGGCCATGAGCGTTGAGTCTGTATCGTTTTGAGGTTTTTAAAATTTAAACAATTTCTATTCCCCGAAATGAATATCATATTATGTCATTTATTCGCTGCCAAAGTGTGCTTTTTCTATTAAAAGGGAAGTAATACATAAATTTAAGACATATTTTCAGTGCGACAAGAGTATTCCCCCATTAAACTTTGGTGTTTTTTGGTGGTGGTTGTTGTTGTTCTTGTTGTTGTTGTTGTTTTTTTTTTTTTTTTTTTTTTTTTTTTTTTTTTGGGGGGGGGGGGGGTTTTAGGCCACTTGTAGAACTTAAAGTAATTTCTTAGGCGGGCAATGTCGACCCTGCCTCTCAGGGCGAACCAAGCTCACTTATCATTACGTCAAACTTGTAAAGAGCAGAAATAATAGCCTACTACAACAAACAAACAAAAATCCTTCTGACAACTCAGTCGTCGACAGGTGGACAAAAATATACCCTGTACTACCAATCACCACCATAGACGCCCAACAAAGCTACAAAATGTGCCAAGTCGGAAAGACAAGAATAAGAAATTCGTTTAAACACCACAATGAATATAATAGCCAACGCCTTTAATGCCACTATTTCAACAAACTGATAGCAATAGTAACAATAGTAATGCTAACAATCTAAAATAATTACATGTACTTCATCACGATATCGTTTATTATCATCAGATAGGCTAACACATAAAAAATGTGTGTGTGTGTGTGGGGGGGGGGGGGGGATCAAAGA
>JAUKPP010247329.1:0-13058 GCA_032273245.1 Phyllaplysia taylori | reverse complement strand
CCAGACCTATGCACCTTTAGTCGCCTCTTACGACACGCAGTATCACGGCAGGTGTATTCTTTGCTCCCCCATAGTATGAGGCCCCCCACCTGCAGGGGAGCCTGTTTATCATATTATTATCATAATGTATAGAATTTTACCAATGCCATTGGATTCATGTATAATGTTTGTTATGTTTCCTATGATCTGTTTTATCAACATGAATCTGGAAAACACTGAAATGAAAATATAGAGCTTCCGTTCTTAAAAGTTAAATGATGCATTTGCTTTTTTGTTTTGTCAATCAGGATTGTAGAAATTTCATTCAATAATTACAAAGGAATCATATCTACTGTCATCCTCTCCGCTCAATGAAATTTCTGTGCAGGGTTGCCTCGACATGTAGTCTGCATTGTATCATCAAAAGAAAGGGGACACTTTTGGATCGATGATAAAGTCACGATATTTGTGAAGAAACCTATTGTGTTTGATATCAAATTGAAGGAAATTTATTTAGGAATCTGAAAATAGAAACATTAAAGTTGACATCAACACTTTTGGTAACATCCAACCGCCATGAAGAAAAAGAGTCACAAATCAATCATACAAATTTTGACGTCAATTTTTAAGGTACTGAAAGCACAGTTCAAATGCAGAGTGGGAGAGATGGAATCAAATTAAAGTGCTGGAAGAATCAAATAAGGTTCAGAATAACTCAAGAGCAAGATGAGAGATATCACTATTTTTTTTACACTCAAACATAAGTTTTTTATTCACAAAAAGAGGATAAAAAGAAGAGAATATTTATGCATTTGCTGGTCAGTGTGATAAATGTCAGTATAGGGTTTGGCCCCATCATCTGCTAAGCATTCCGACATGCAACTGCTCATGAAACGAGTCAGTTTGGGTAAGAAATATTGGGGTAACATACTATGTTTAAGGGCATAAAATTCCAGTTCTCACGCGGTTCGAATCCGTCGTCTCCTATTAATATTACTATTCACGCACCAACCCAGTTCGCCTCAATCTGCTCGATGGCTGAAGGTCCAGTGACATGGAAGGCCACTCAAAAACATTGAATCATTGTGTCTGGGGAAAGTTTTGGGTGAGAATGGCTGAATGTGGCCTTGAATTGTCATGTATCATTAAATAAAGTTCTCTTTGAACATTGGAGATGGGCCTGACATGCTCTCGTAAGATGTCGTTGACCCATGACGCATTTGAATTGTGCTTTTAGTACCTTAGAAATTGACGTCAAAATTTGTACGATTGATTTTTTACTCCACTTCTTAATGGCAGTTGGATGTTACCAAAAGTATTCAATTTCACTTTACTTTTGCTTTTTTCAGATTCCTAAATAGATTTCCTTCAATTTGATACCAAACACGAGTTTTTTTCACAAATACGGCAACTCTATCTTCGATCCAAAAGTCTCCCGTTTCTTTTGACGCTCAGAATATTACTATAATTACATGGTGTAACACAACCTCAGAGTATCACCTTGTCAACCCACACCTGTGGTGTAGTGGTTAGGCTCTTGGCCCATCACTCTAAAGGCCCAAGTTCGATTCCCATGTTGGGATGATTACCTGCATCTTACTGCTGGGATCTGTCCTTCACAGGTAGGAGAGAGGCTACTTCAACCCTGTCTGCTAGGGTCACCGGCCACACTGGCCTCAAACTCACCTCCTCAGCGTGATAGGCAAATCGCCTAACCATTTCACCTCAGACGCCGGCCCATTTAAGTAGATTACATACATGTATTAAGTTACCGTATACAAAACAAGAAAGGAAAGTTGAAATGAAAAAGTAAAAATTTATTACACTTTCCAGATGTAAACGCAGATGATGAGCATTTCTTGTCAAGCACTGCTGAAAGACATCACTAGCAAGCAAATCATAATCAATCAATCATTACACTCGAAAATGAAAAGAAATACCCGGTAATCCTGACTGCATACTAATCATCAAAGTACATTGAAACCTCGTCATACCGCCCCTTTGGCTTTCAGAAGAAGGGGTGGATGGGATGGAGATGGGGGTGCATCCATTGTTGTTTCCCCTTAACTTGGATATGGTGACGTTCGCTTAAGGTGACCCAATTTTTGTGTCCCCTGTGATGTCACCTTAAGTCTACTTTATATGTGTACTTTGGTTTGGTTTGGTTACCAGTTTTACGTCCCCTGCAACACTGTAAGGTCATTTAAGAGACTGGCTACTTCGACCCTGCCTGTCAGGGCCAACCCGGGCTGAGAGGGAAAAAATCCCAGCAGAAAAAAACCCAGATCATCGGGGATCGAACCGGGGTCTTCCGCATGCAAGGCGAAGAGCATACGTGTACTGATACCCTACTAATACTCCCACAGACCAAAGGTTTTTAGTTTGATTGCCAGTTTTACGTCCCTTGCGACACTGTAAGGTCATTTAAGGGATGGGCTACTTCGAACCTGCCTGTCGGGGCCAACCCTGAGTTGAGCGGGAGGAATCCCACCTGAAAAACACAGATGCTTGTCAGCACAGGGATCGAAGTTGGGTCTTTCACTTGACAGGTGAAGACCCTAACCATTACACCACAGACACCTGCCAGACCAAAGGTTTGATGAAGCAATCTCACCATCATGTGAAGCATACTTTTGTGGACCCAGAGTGCTCATGCAGATATACAGCGAAAGTTTCCATGTCATAACCACATACACTTATATAGGAACAAGAAAGTGGTACTGTGCTGTAGAATAGACCCCTTCAGATAAAGATAAATTGGTGGAGTGTCTGAATAGCAGAGGTTTGAGCAGGAGGCTCAGGTTACGATTTAGGACTCTTGAGATGTGTGAAATGGTCAAGAGGTGTGGTCAAGGAGCCCGGGTGTAAGGCAGACAAAGGCAGTATTGTGGCAGAGAGAAGATATTTGGTCATCTTATCCGAGGTTCCAAGTCACCTTAAGCGAGATATCAATACAAAGAAATAGAGGGGTGATGGCCGGGACTTTGAAAAAATGGTCTTGTTAACCGCTATGTCACCTTATCCGGGGTCACCTTAAGCGGACTCCACTGTAGTTACACATGAAAAGAAGTTGGAGCACAACACACCAGAGCACCTGTCAACCACCATCTCCTCCGTGAGGTGAAGAGAATTTGAGTTAGGGTCATCTCCCCGAGGATGGACCTACACAATGGGGAATGTTTTGCTAGCCCCCATCTTCATGGGTAGGGGTCTGGCAGCCCAATTAACAACTTGAATACCTGTAGCGCAATGTTTCCTGAGATAGGTCTAAAGTTACTTTGCAGCATCAGAGAGGCAGAAAGAGAAAAAATTTATACAAACAACAGTCATGAGTTGCATAACAACATTCACTAAAGCAGTTAAAGTGGCACCAGCAAAAATCAATCCAAAATACATGAACTTTTAAATTGTTTGAGCAGGACGTTGGCACAGTTTGGTCCCCCTTTTGGAATCCTGGGATATCCAGCTGTTGGAAAGATTGTAAGTGACCAATGAAAAAAAGAAGAAAATAGAGCAATACAATCTAGCCCGCACATAGCGAAAACGTACATGTACTAATAAAATGTAGTAATTAATGAGTATTCGCACATTGCGACATTCGCACATAACGAAAAGATTTCAGTGTCCGCAGATTTCGTTATGTGCGTGCCAGACTGTACATAAGAACTTAAATCTCTGTGAATACTGTGATAAATTCTCATCATATTTGATGACTACCTCGTACCCTTAACTCCAATCATTTAGAAAGGATTATAAAAAAAAAAACTTTACAAAACAAAGGAACATTTTTCAAAGCCAAGTAAAATTTAGTGTCAAGCATGTATCCAAAAAATGGAAGGTGTAAAGAAATGTAAAGAAGATGTATGTGATATGCTTGAAAAGGAAAACATGATAATTAACTGTCCGCTTTTTTAATTGGAATGAAACTGACAGTCAGTCAATTTTTTCAAGTGCATAAACCCACATACTATTCGACAACATGTGTAACGATGTCATAAAATCAGGTGCTAAAAAATTAATTGAAGGAACAGAGTCATGCTGCATTCTTTTTTCAATTAGAGTCAGAGAAGTTTTCCCATGAATGTTTTTCATATTCCAACACCTTTCTACACAGAAAGACATTTCAGGATGATTTATACATAAGGACGTCCTTTAAATTTTTCAAAAATGCCATTTTGAAACGCACTAAATTTAAATGGTCATTTTTTCGCAAATTCATCTTTGACTTTGACAGTGGGAGACTGATTTCATTAAAGCCCAAATACCTATCAATAGTTTCTCCACAAACATCAAGAGAAATGTATGATGTTTAACATTGATTCAGATAATCAATATGTCTAAAAATTGCAGAGTGCCTGATTTCAACACATCATGACTCATATAGTCATAAATTTGCAGGTAAATGTCAGTGAAATAATATGGCAAGTCAGGAAGTGTCATGATAATTCATCAATACTGAGAAATGTTAGCTGACAACCCCGAAATGTGGGTTGTGATTTGTTCTAAGTAGATGAAAATTCTATCCATGTCAAGATTACTTATTTTTCACTGACATGGAACAAAAACAGCATGTTCGTGTAAGTTTTCAGGACGGATATTTGCAAGCTGAGAAAAAGATACAGGACAACATTCATTGCTTTGATTTGACCAACATTTTTTTTTTACGAAATATAAGCAGTAACTACCGCAAAAAATGTGAAATTCAGAATGAAAATATGAGGGCCTACATGAAGACAGTTTTCTATCGATTATAAATATTTTGACTCGGCCCGCTGTGGCAAACTTTGTGAATTATTTCACTTAAATTACTGCATCAAGGCAACATTAAAATGATGTGACATGCACATGGTTCTGTCTCCGAGTCAATGGCTGCAACCATCATGTCCAAGTGTTGGTATTGATAGTGGCAGTAAATTACTCAATGATTGCATTGCACTTGGCAGTCATCCGGTCCGGAGAGGTCTTAAGACTGTCTTGCACTTTTGCAGTATTAAGGGGCCAATTTTAAGGCTCTCCACTCCTGAGGTACAGAGCTAGACTGCCATGGCTCTCTAGGTTGTAAAGACTACTTGAAGGGTGCATAACCCACATAAGTCCCTGAGCTGCAACAACAACAACCAACATTTCGATTACTGTTAATAATGACACTAACAAATGAAAAAATATTCACAAATTTTGATTGCCTACAATTTTCTGGCCCCAAAGCCTACAATTGTCTGGCCCCATAGTCATAATGCACTGGTGTATATAGGCCTACAGGCCGCTATCTCTATAACTTTGACATGAATGATGAGGCAAACCATTCAAATTCTTCAGAATGCAAACTGACAGATTTTATATTGAAGATTTCCCCAATTTGAGACACCAATGGACATGAGCACACACACACGCAAACACATGCACATACACACCTCTCAGATAACTGGTATCCATGAATATAATATACCAAAAAAAGAACTTCCCCTCAAGTATAAAACCTTAGTCAGCAGCTAAAAAGAAGACACAAGACAAATACATCAGATTCACTGATAATGTTTGAGCACTTGCTGAATTTGATCCAAGTATGGACCCTTTGTGATGTCTACGGATCTTGCTTTGAAACCTTGGCCTTTATCTTTAGTCCAGTCATACCTGAAAGAGAGGAAAGTCAAAATAAAATTATAAGTAGAAATAACCAAAAAGAAAAGGGAATGAGCAATGACTTGATGTACTCAAACGTATAAACAAAATACAGGGTGTGTTTTTTATATAGATCAATTCTAAACTGAAATAAATCGAAGACAGTAAAAGATAGAAACATTCGGTTTTCAACCGATTAATCCTCATCCATTTAAGGTGGGGTTTTTTTACCAAAATCAACAGAATTCAAGAACCCACTGTGCCACAGTGCCAGTTTGCTCGAATAGACCCCGATTTTAAGAGCGCAGAAATTACCCTAATACAAATGTATTGCATTTACAAGACTGCATCTGGTGCGTTTACAAGGCAGTTCGCGCGCTTGTAGCTCTCAGAAAATTCTAACAGAGCACTTAAAGAAAAATATAATTCAAAACTTAGAACTTGGTATGAAATTTCGGTAGAAACTGGTCGTGTTAACTGTTATGACAACAAAGATAGTAAGAGCTGGATTTGCAATGTGCATGATGCCGGATCAATAAAAAAGACGATTCTATTAATTTGATACCACCAGAGACCTCCATCACTTTCTATATTCCAACGATAAAACACAAATTTCTTTTTCGAAAATATGAAGCCACAACTTGGTGGACATTATTCCTTTTTGAAAAACAGTTTTACAATCGTTTTATTGCCTCGCAACGTTTTCTAGCAGTCTTTCTCTTTGGTGTACCAGTGCGCTCTTTTGACGCCATGATAAAAAATGGCCTTTTTCCGTAAACTCCTTTCTAAAATGCCATCTCTATTAATATAATCTTATCAAGTATCCCAGACAAAATTAAAATGGCCAGAGAACGGTATGCAGAAAACCGTTTACTTTTATCTCTTACCGTTTTAGAGTTATTTCAGTTTAAAATCTATCAATATAAAAAAAAAAACCACCCTGTACCTACTGACACAAAAAAAACTTTACCCCACAAAAACGCCTATAAAAACTGTAAAAAATAAAGATAGAAACACCAAATTTTACAGGTATACTCAGATACCATCCGCATTTATTGTGACAAAATTACAGATAACAAATTCAAAGTACGAGAGAAATTATTCCACGTCCTCCATTTGACCCCCATTTTGGCCCATGCACGCTCTGAGGCGCAGATGGTTGTTTCAGGCGATTGAAGACTACATGACATTGCTAGGCAGATGATATGGCTTAGTGATGAAACACACGTTTACCTCTATACTGATATATGTCAATACGAAAAACTATAGTCTCGGACTTTAAGCAAAACCTGATGAAACGCCGGAGAAATGTCTACGATTTCGAAGTCACTACCTGGGGCATCACGAGTCACCAGTGCATCATCGGACCCTTTTTCTTCGTAGAGGGAGATGAAAACACACTGTCACCTCCAGTTGTTACCTCAATATCATGACCAGGTGTTGCAGAGCTCTTGAGAGCTTTATTGGAATGGAGCAAGTCAGCATGTGTACTTCCATCAAGATGGTGCTGCCTCACACACCGCAAGAACTGTTAGTCAATGGTTGAGGGTCCACTCTGACCAGAGAATCTTCAGTTTTGGCACACTTAACCCCAACCCCTCCCAGTCATGATTTCAACGCCTCTGATTTCTACTTTTGGGGATCTGAATGATCAAATATATGTCTGTAAATTTCAAACCTTCAAGAAACTGAGAGACACTTTTACCATTGATGCTACAGCCATCGCTGTGAAACAACTTGAGAACATCATTGACAATTTTGTCAAGCACCTCACAGGATAATTTGTTCGAAATAGGCATCATATAGAGTATGTGACATTATTTCTTTCATACTTCGAATTTTTGTTTGTAACTTTGTCACAAGTTTTCCAGTTGGTCTCAGAGTATTTCTATGAAATTTATTGTTTCTATCTTTATTTCAACTATTCTTACAGGCGTTTTGTACGGTAAAGGTTTTTTTTCAATGCACTATATTGTCATTCATTATTCATAACGAGACACTGACATTATTCTCATCCTTCAGAAAAAATCAGTCTAGTTTACTAGTAAGAAAAGAATGATTCCATTTTAACTCAGAATGCACACAATGTCTAATTTCAACAATGACTTCAAAAGATGAGGCCTACTTCTTTTCTTGGCCCCGTTTCGTTATTTCGCCAATTACCTATCATCTTGCTTTATGTCTCATTTCCAAGTAAATTTCCGCAAGATGTAAACAAGACAATAACTTACAGGCAAAATAACAAAACAGGGCCACAAATAGGTATGATTTTGAAAGGCATATGAAGTAATCACTATTCAACAAACAGAAAGAAAACAAGCAAATAGTGGTACTGAGAACTAAAGTCATCCACTTCTAATTGACATAAGTATAAGACTAATTAATTCTCAAGGCAGTAAGGGTAAAATCAGTATATAGAATTATCACCAATTGAGTCAAGGGTGACTTTAGTCCTACGAATAAGAAACACAGTCTTTCTCTCAACATTTGCATCTCTATCAATTCCACATTGCCTTATGCACCATGCAGTTTTACACCACTTTCTATTTTATTTGAATAGAGAATACTTTTACACATACATGTATAAATTTAGACCAGACATATGGAAAGCTGAAACATTATGATTGTTATCATAATGACCAAAGTCAATTTTTAAAAATCTGGGTGTTCCAAAACTTACAGCTGCCATAGTATCAGAATAAATCATTAATTGATTATCAACTCACACAAAGAAGAAGCGTGTGCAGACATTTTCTTTTTTAACACATGTCCATACGCTTGGGTTGTGTTTCTTCAGTTGATCATTCGAAATCACTGAAAATATTGAAAGAGACATACTTTAGATAAATTTATACATGGATTTAAAATCACAATGTCCATGACAAATTTATCCGATATTCATAAAGTGAAAGGTTTTCAGTCTAAGGCTTAGTATCTGCATAATTTCTGCAGAATGCTAGATTTTGAGTTGATACCTATGAAAAATGTCACAATTAAATAGGGGAGGGGGGGGGGGGTTGTTATGAAATATATTTTTTTTAAATAATTTTAAAACCATATGGTCAAACCACACAATAGCAATACAGGAAAACTCTGCAGAGCATCATCTCAGTAACCTGACACATATACAATATTCCATGGTCACCAGTAAGAAGCTCTGTCTCTCTCACCTTCACATAAGGCTAAACATGCCATCTGCTTTGTGTGCTCACGTAAAGCGTCATCCAATTCAGGAGGGATCACAGCAGAAGATGAACTTGGTAGACTAGTGGCCTGAAAAATATCATAATAGAACAGAAAATTTAAATACGGTGCTCTTGAAAAGGAATATGATGAATGCTTGGTAGTTCTACTGTACATGTCTTATAACTCCAGGAGAATTCCATGATATATGCTGAGAGTACTGAGACATTCCATTCTTACAAAACAATACTCCAGTCAAATCTTGTACCATCCAACTGACTGAAACTGCTGACAGAAGTACACTACTGTGCCAAGGCAGACCAACATATCTGCAAAAATTATGTATCCCCGCAGATTCATGTTAATGGACCCCCATACCCATTCTTCATCTTGTATCAAACGGAGGAAGACGTATCTGCACTACAAATAGGATATTTCACTATGGCAAACAGACATAACTGAAGGGCAATGCCCATATTTCCCATGGCATCATCTTCAGACGAAGATGCAAAAATCAACAATCTTTGCAGAAGCGTCGGCCTGCCTTAGCACAGCAGTACACATCACACATTACATACTACACAACAGTCAACTGACTGACAGGGGTACAAATGCAAACAATATAACACACAGTACATATCATTACCTCATTGATACCTAAACAGTGACAATCTCTCCTTCCCCAGCACATGACAAAGCAAACTAGAGCATGTTGCAATGACAATAAAAGTCTCTGATTAGATTTGGTTTATCTTAACAACCCTCTACAACACAATCAAGTCATATAAAAAGTAGCTCCTTCAGGTCTCTTCCCAAATAGATGAGGCTCAGCGATTTAAAAACTTAGACAAAATCATGACAAGTCCAAACTGGTTCAAACACAAAAGCTTTTTTCCCCTTTCTCAGACAGCCCTGAGAGCCACTAAATACGATCACATACTTAGTACAGAATAAGGAGACTTACGGTACTTTTCTTTTTTGATAAGGCTGGATGTCTTCTGATATGTTCATTGAGGCTGTAGCCTGCTGCGAGAGGGAGACTCGGGCTTAGGTAGATACCTTTACCATAGGCAGCACCATGCATCTGTAAAAATACCATGCGAGAAGACATGAGATAAAAACAAAGTTGGGCCTTGATGAACCTAAGGGATACACCCTGATAGCCTTCATGCTCATTGAGAAAGGAACTACCATATACTGGTCTACAACATTACCTTTACTTCACCTGTATTATTAGAGTATTACTTTGCCACCAAATGTGACACATTTTCATAGATCTCAGGCATCATATGGGTTTGGTTTGGTTTGGTTACCAGTTTTACATCCCCTGCAACACTGTAAGGTCATTTAAGAGATGGGCTACTTAGACCCTGCCTGTCAGGGCCAACCCGGGCTGAAAGGGAAAAAATCCCAGTAGAAAAAAACCCAGATCGGCCACGCTCGGGGATCGAACCAGGGCCTTCCGCATGACAGGCGAAGAGCTTAACCATTACACCACAGCGCCGGTCATATGGGTTTGATTTCTGACTTCATGAAAAGGCTAGTAAAATCAGTCCTATGATAAAAGAGAGCTGAGACAAGTCAAAATATGAATTGATTCCAAAAGATATCTGACACCACTTGAGTATTGATATTAGTACTCATGTGATAGTGTAATACCCTCCACAACACCAAAAAGTGATTCAAGAAGCAGGTATTGTCTACAGAAAAGAATATCTACGATTATTTTAAGAGT
The DNA here is from genome assembly GCA_032273245.1 of Phyllaplysia taylori. Lineage (NCBI taxonomy): Eukaryota > Metazoa > Mollusca > Gastropoda > Aplysiida > Aplysiidae > Phyllaplysia > Phyllaplysia taylori. The sequence goes on along the minus strand of JAUKPP010247329.1, from coordinate 2,542 downwards.
ATTGTTATTTATATGCAAGTTGTAACCGAGTTTGTACTATATATAAACCTATAGTAACTATATATTTGCATAATATATACTAAGTTAGAGCTATTAGTACCGGCGCTGTGGTGTAATGGTTAGGCTCTTCGCCTTGCATGCGGAAGACACCGGTTCCATCCCCGATCACGGACAATCTGGGGGTTTTTTCTGCGGGGATTTTTTCCCTCTGAGCCCGGGTTGGCCCTGACAGGCAGGGTCGAAGAAGCCCGTCTCTTAAATGACCTTACAGTGTTGCAGGGGACGTAAAACTGGTAACAGAAGCTATTAGTTCTCTTTATATGCATGTTTTTGTAATTCTTGTAAAGCCATGACAATTATTTCTCAGGGACAATAATGAATGAAGTATTATCTATCTTATCTTATATCTTGAAAAACTGAGCCAACCTGCATCTGTGTCCCCGATGCCACCGCAAGTCCTTCCCTAACAATGCCATGCCAGTTCTCAATTGGGGATCCGCTGTAGAAAGGGAAAGGTAGGTAGCTAATGACAACAAGAAACTAAATCAATCGGATTACATTTCTGTGACATATTAATGATAATTATTCAGTATAGGGAAATCAAATGCAGCAGTTATGTCAACAGAATATGGTATTTCTCCCTGTGAGTCAGGACATTAAAGTCTTTTGACATTTAGGAACATTATTTTAAAAAATGAAATTCATTAAAAGTGTTTGTACTACAAGTGTAATAAGACAAATATTTGACAAAAGTAGTCTAAATGTTAAAGGTGTTTTATGACATTTATTGAGTTATTGAGATGAGGATGAAAGTAGCTCTCCAACAGACACACTGCAAAATGGGATCCCTAAGGATTCAAGAGAGGTCGTAACACAAGGCAATTACCCAGGCACTAGAAATAACAAGTATGAGAGAAATGGCAAAGGACAGACATGCATTGACTGTTCTCTGCTTGCATACCTTATGGTGCAGGGAGAGGTTAAGAAAGTGAGTTGTACAGGGGTCACTTGTGTATGAAGATCTTCTCATTTGCAAAACTGCCATATCAATATCATCAAACACATGCAGATATCTACTTTTCAGTCAAACCTGCCCAGAACGGTCACCCAAGATCCCAGAGAAAAGTGTCCGTTATAAGCCGGTGGCTGCTATGGAGAGGGTCTGAGCAAGGATCACTTATCACATTAGAAGGAAAATTCCCATGAGCTACATGTAGGCAGCCATTAGCAACACAGACAATGCATAGATTTAACCTAGGAGCCTATACAGTGAGTTGTACGGGACCCAGAGAATCGTGGTGGGCATTGTCAGATCGGGTGTCAACAAGACATTTTTTGTAGCAATCTGCTCAGATGTGACAGCTATGGACAGGTTGAGAGGCTGCTTTGTCACAGAAAATGACTAGCAGCGGCCATGTTGGACATGAACCGTTATGGGGAGGTTAAATATATAGGAAAATCACAAGGGAGTCACAGAAAAGTGTCCAGGTGGTACAGGTGGCCGCTATAGAAAGGTGACCTCTAAGGCAGGTTTGACTGTAATTCCTTTTCTTTTTACTTGAAATGGAATCACATATTGCTATGAGAACCTCTTCAACAAACAAATGTACCTTTCCAGTCTCAGTATAAAAAGAAACACAATAAAAGCATCTTTGTCACTCTTGCTACCCGCAGTAGGAAAACAATATCCTGAGATCTTATATATAATAAGTAAGTAAGCCAACACCCAGTATGGCTTCAACTACACGCAATTATTTCTAAATTAATATAGATGAAGAAAATTGCTTAATGTCTAATTCTACCCTGCCCCCTCAGGGAATGAAAATGAGGAAAAGCTTACTGAAAAGCAAATACACTGCCATAACTCCTTTTGTTCATTCTGAACTTGTGGTCCTCTGTAGGTGGACTGTTCCGCAACAAGTATTGGTAAGGCGTTCCCATGAAATCCAGTTGCTGTAAAAGAGAAGAATACAAAATGTGATTTTATAATTCAACAATATATTCTCAAACTATGCATCTATGACTAGCAATTCCCACTTCTTCACACAGAGTAAGCTAAGAAAGACACATGATACAGTAGTTAACTGGCCAAGTTTTAACATTTATGCTGCAACTTTATAAAATTAGATGCTAGTCAAAACAAGGGGAATAGAGTTATCACTGTTTTTCCAAGTGTTGTGCATATATGTCTTTGTACCTGAACACCTGCTATATCCATCTAAACATTTCACAGTGAACCATATTATAAAAAAAATTGTTTTAAAGCATAAAGTGCGGTCTTAAAAGGCACCAAATGTAATAAAGGAATCAAACCATGAGGTTTTATGGGTTACATAGATTTAACACATGAGTGAGCTAAAGTCAGGTGGATGTTACGAGGTTTATACTGGCTAGATCTATTTCAATTCCACAAAAAGGAATTTTTTTTTTTTACCACAGTCAATGATCGAATTCAACCCCGTTATTAACTTTAACTAGGCCAACCAAACAACCTCTTTTTGGCATTGTCGCAGTATCAGCCTACGCAAAGAAAGTAGTCCGA
>JAUKPP010247318.1:0-13060 GCA_032273245.1 Phyllaplysia taylori | reverse complement strand
TGTGTGTGTGTGTGTGTGTGTGTGTGTGTGTGTGTGTGTGTGTGTGTGTGTGTGTGTGTGTGTGTGTGTGTGTAGTTATGAGTGGTAGACACGGCTAAATGAGGTAGTAAGTATGGCTTCTGCAATATCCACGTGTTTTTTTAATGAAATACCAGGCCAATGTGCCAGAGACTGGACAATAAAGGCTGATCTTACCTTATCATATCGTACATAAATCTTTTTGCAGGCATGTTTCAACTCTGTAGTTTTAGTTTTATGAGGGAAAGTGACGTGTTTCCAAGTTGCCAAATATTATATAATAGTTTATGGGGAAAATTCAAATTCGAACTATCGAGCGGATGATTTGCATTCTCTGCTGGCTTTGTCCCTCTCAGCCCGAGTTGACCCTGGAAGACATGGTCGAATTAGCCCATCTCTTAAATGACGCTTCAGTGTTACAAGGAACGTAAAACAGGTAAAAAAAAAACAACCAAACCCAAATACCAAGAGAAAGAAACATTTATATTTTACCAAGCAGTGGAGGCTGTACCAGCACAGACTTGTGACTGACATTGCTGCTGTTGAGTCGGCCTATGTCCCGCAGGATGTGCAGAGCAAACATAACATTGAGGACGTTCTGCATGTGGGACAGGCTGAAGTCTTTGCTCACCTTGAACCTGGAGTGTAAGCAAGCGCTGCCTGTGTGGAGAGCAGATTAGGGCATGATCGTTCAATGTGTAAAACAGAAAAAAGAGACATTCATTATCACCTCTTTTATTATTGTTCTCTGTAATTCATACGACCATACGCTTTATATAATCTGAGGAAAGGCGTGAAACAAGCAGTGTTATTTGAAACCAGTTTATTAAACCAAACCCGGCCATTATGCTACATCGTCCCTATAGTGCAAGTGCCAAACTGGGTCTATTTTCTATAGACTCAATGCTAGCGAACTGTCTTTTAGATATAATATGTGTGTGTACGTGTATTCCTATATTTTTCTGGTGTAACGCCCCTTGCAGCAATGTAAGGTAGACTCAGCTATAGTATTCATAGCTTACAGGCCGTTTTAAAACAAATGAAGAAAACACTCCAAGGTGATTTCGGAATTGATACTCGAGACCTCTGTAGGGAATTCACCGCTGCAGTACCGATGATTTCTTCATTACTTTTAGGGAATCTCACAGGTATATAAATCTGTGGAAGACTCATGCTAAAACATATATTATACTCAAATCGCTGATCGTCTACCAAAGAGGCGAATACCATTCGGCAGTCATTATGCTATTCACCCTTATGCAAAACAATCAACGAAATGTGTATGACTTCCAAACTCACCGTTGTCCACCAACACAAGTCCCAGGTGAGATTCCCCAGTGTCTGCGTTGTCAGCGACATAGAGCAGCACATGTCCCATGACTGAGTCGTGCTGCACTGGGGGAGCTGTGCGGTCATACAGCTGGACAATGAGGACAAGACGGACTCTTCCCGTCTGCATTTCGGCGAGTTTGATTTGGTCGGCCCAGACAACACTAGGTGGGGTTCCGGATGGCGGGAAACTCTCGCCACTATAATCCGTTGCCGGGCTAGATTTTGATGAATCTGATCCACAGGTTGCACGTCTTGAGTTGAAACTATACTCGTGAAGTGAAAAGTTTCTATAGCCCAACTTATTAAGCTGAGAGGAAGGAGTCTTGAAAAGAGTTGCTTCACTTGGGGTGTTCTGGAAAATGCCGGATACTTCTTCATCACTTGAGTCTTCATTTAAGCAAGCATGCGCTTTTGAATCTGTCTCCTCGCGGTATTTATTTGGAGACAAATCTGAGGTGAAGTACACAACCACCGGCGTTTTCTTTTCTTCTTCCTTCATGGCTGACCACGACTGAACATTAGAGGGATCAGAGAGTAGTCGATCGTTAGCCTTTTCAACCGACAGGGGGCTGTGGTCACTCATAGTTTTCATCTCATACACATCATTTGCCTGTGGGGTGTGACGTTCATCGAGACAGTTTTCACTAGTTTGTAATACTTTTGGATACCCCGTGGAATTGTCTTGCTCAGCTGCGGAACTCGCAACAATTTCGGTCTCTGGGTGTATGCTCATTTTCTTTCTTTTTGCTTTCTCTTGCGTTCCTTTGCTGGACACGGTCCTCGTGATGCCCTGATCATCTTTCATTTTCTGTTCAGTCCCAGGCAGCTGTAAGCATTCGAGAGGGGAAGTTGTTTCAACCCCTCCTGGCATGTGGTGAATGTTGAGAAAATCTACATCCTCATATTTCTCTGAAACATTCTCATCATTTACCTCTTTGGGGGGTGTTATGATAATGTCTGGGTGAGTTATGCCTGGTGGTCTTATATCTTGCTGTGGCGTTGCCTTCTCTGTTTGTTTGCTCATAATATCTGAGTTCCCAAGGGAAGAAAGCTGGGCTGTGGCACTGAGAGGATGGCTTGGCGTCTCCTCTAAGGATTCAACGGGCCGGTCACATCCATCTCCCTCCCAGAACTGGAAAAGAAGTGCGTCAAAGTAGTCGTTCTTTCTGGAGAGTTTAGAGACAAGAACATCGTAACTGTCCTTGACCGTGGGGCATTTACAGCACAAGCAGGCCACCAACTGCTCCACCGTTTTGAAACAAAGAATCTCCTTGGGGTTCCTGCCATAGAGGTAACTTAGAATTTTCTTCTTTCCATGTTTCTTTCCAGCTTTTTCTGTGTTGAGCAGCGAAATGAGGTAGAGGGGAGCTTTTGATTTCGAACTCCTTATCTTGTCAATCAAGTCTTCATCTTCTGAGGTAGCGCTTTCTGACTTCTTTGTGGAGAGATTGGTGCACACTTGCATTCCATTGGGCAAAATGCTGGACTCATCAATAGGAGATTCTGACTTCACAAGTTCAACTATATGTTGGGATCCTTTGTCAGCCCCTGAAACAAAAATACTTTCCTCTTTACAAGTATCACTGACGTCTTTCTGAACCTGGGGGACAACCACGCCTACAATGTGATCGTTAACTGTCATCAGTTTGGCAAGTGTCTTCACGAACATCTCATCAACACTCAACGAGAAGATGGTTCTCTTCCTCCAAGATGCATGGGATCTGGCACAAGTTATCTGTTCACACGATTCAGATTCCTTACTTTCCATCTCCTGAACCATAGTTGGGAAAGGTTCTCTAGGACTGTAAGCCATCAAGACAACCAAGTCTTCTTGCAGCACTGTCGGCTCCCAGTCTAAGTTGGACGACAATCCACGAGAGAAAGCATCCAAGACAGCAAACACTCGAGCCTCATAGGTAACACATGCTTTCTCAATGAACGACGATATGACAGAGAGGCAGTTCTTGATGCTGTGAAATTCATCCACGAGATTTGTGCTTCTGTCTCGAAGGTGTACAGACCAAGCCTGACTCTGGAGGATATCACAGAATTGCCAGCAGATGTACATGACAAACGGGGCCTCCGAGCTGGGACAGCCTTTTGGCACCATGTAGACATGTAGTGAAGTGTCCCATGGGTAACGAGCCAAAAGTTCTGGAAGCTTCGCCTGCAGATCTACATTCATGTCAAAATCTCCGACGTAGAGAACGCCCGATGTTCTTGGCTTGACGTCATGGGAATCAAAGGGAGAGGACACACTTTCCATCTCCGAGGAGTGGTCCTTACTGTCCGTTTCTGCTTCTTCTGAGTAGTAAGAATTGTCTTCATTTGCGTTGGTAGAACCAAAGAAAACCTGTGTGCCAACATCAGACAGTTCACGAGGCGTGTCTTTAATGAAAGATCCACTCCTCCTCCGCGCTGGCCCTGGCGTGAGAGGAGTCTCTGACTTAGCTCTCCGCCTCTCACCCGCTTGTCCAGCTGAAAATCTAACCTGCTTCGGTGTTTTTTGCTGAGAGAGCGATGGTGTGACACAACTCTGGGTCCGGCTCATCTGGCTGTCTGACTCTGGAGCCTCAGTGGAGACCGCCTCAGACGACAACGTGGACAAAGGGCATTCTGGAACATTCTGACTTGTCAAGCCTGTGCCTTTGAAACTGTGACGTAATGTAGGGTGGCCCTGGATGATCAGCCCTCCACATGACATCAATCCTGGAATGATATAAAAGATATAGGCGATGAGAGGAATTGAAATAAGACGATTAGTAAAATCCAGGAAGAATACTTACGATTAACCATAAATCTTTTCATTGTCTGAGTAGAAGCTTCTAATAGAAATAATATATATTATCTTTTGTCCTTTCTGGAACCGGATTCATGTAGTGAAAATGTTTTTATTCTTCTCTGAGAGTCGAATAAAAAAACACATTTATGTATAAATAGAATCCCGTTAATAGAGCTATCCCAAAATCATTACGGGCGTCGGTGGCCGTGCGGTAGTGCGCCCGCCTACAGATGAGGAGGTACCGGGTCGAATCCAGGGAGGTTCTCAGGGATTTTTTTTCGGAGTTTTCATGCCTCCCAGCCCCGTCCTAACGGAGATGGACGTAAAATTTGGAGGTCCCGCCTCGTAAATGACCTTACAAAGTTGCATGGAGCGCTAACCCAAAACCAAACCAAACCAAACCAAAATTACTAAAAAGCGGGTTTCCCTTTTTATTGGAGTGATCTGCTGCCTTAATGCACTGCATTAATAATAGACTTGGGTTTTTCTAATATAAATATCGAGTATGGGACTGAACTGCCATAAACAAAGAGCTTAGAGAGTGCCAAGACAGACAAAACACTTGCCATTCGGGAATCCTAGGAAGCACGGAAACGTTGATTTGTTGAGACGGTACATTCTGTAGTTACGAGTGGCATCCCAGATGATTCTCAACGGCCACAGGTCGTGGTAGATGGACACCCATAGGGAAAGCATCTCACTCAGTACTCCTTCGATGGTTCCTTTCTCAATGTTCTTCAATCTGACAGCATGGCTGTTGAAAATCAAGTTGTGAGCACACCTAAAATACATTTGAAATGATTAACATTAGCAAAAATCTGCTGAGACGTGTTTGTTTGGTTGGTTATGCAGCTAAAACAGCCAAAGAAGCTGGTGCCTCTATAAATAAATAGCTCGAAACTAAATTGTTTGGATATGGTTTTGCGGCACTGCTGACACTAATAGGTGCTTTCAGCGCCGTACAGAAGATTAGGACAAAGTGACAGAGCGATGGCAACATCCCGCAAAGTGCTGGGGTCCAAAACATGAACACTTAATTTTCCAAGTGCCCATATCTGAGAATCGAAATGTACCCCTTGAATGTCAATAAACTATGTTGTACAAACATGTTTAAAAAAGAGTTTCAATCCTCTTTCTTTTAACAAGTAGAAACTAGGGAGTGTATGTGACAGGGTACTGTCAAGATTGAAAGGACGAAAAAGAGCTCTTAAATGTTAGAAGGAAATTATATTGAAGGGTGAGAGGTTGCCAGACATTAAATTGCCCAGTTTTTCACGTTTTTGTGTAAAATCACGCATGCAAACGATGTTCACACAGCCTCATAATGTTACCTTTGATCCTCTGGATATGGATTCTCTTTGAGCAACTGGAAATGTCCAAGCGCGCATTGACTTCCAACTGAAAATCGATTAATATAGAACGACTTGAAAACAACAAAATAGCAATGACTTCTGCTCCAATTCTCTCTAAAACTTGATGTTGTTGCTTTTGTTGTTGTTGTTGTTGTTGTTGTTGTTGTTGTTGTTGTTGCTGCTGTTGTTGTTGTTTGCGGGTGTGTGAGAGGGAAGTGATCTCAGCAAAAGAAAAACCAAATCGTCCGTGCTCAGGATCGAACTGAGGTCTTTCGGATGACAGGCGAAGAGCCTAAACATTACACCAAAACGCCGTTTCACTCACAGAGCGTGCACAATCAGTCGATGATCCCGTTCACTTTCTCTCTCTCTCTCTCTCTCTCTGTCTCTCTCTCTCTCTCTGTCTGTCTCTCTCTACCCTCTCTCTTTCTCTCTCTCTCTCTCTCTCTCTCTGTCGGTCTATCTTCTTTTCTCTCCATTCGTTTCCACTCAACATTTTCTCTCCTTTGGTTCTCTACAATCGGACAAAATTATGCAGACTCAAAGCGCATTTATACACAAGTAAAATTCACCCTATCTTATGTCAGATTATTTTGTTCTCATTATATTATCAGCCACCTTGGATTTTATACGCTTCAAACAAAGTAGCCTTCCTTCAAAAATTACAAACAGACTTATTGATTCAGGACTGACCTCGCTCAATGACCACTCTCTGTGAGACCAGGTATATCTTGCAGTGCACCCGGCCATTCTCCGAGAGGACGACATCCTCGGACGAGTCCGGCACGACCATAACGTTATCAAAGGCAAGCACAACGCCTCTGTTCACCACCTGGCGTCAGAACATGTCGAGTATGAGCAATCAACTTTCTATAGTGAATATACCTTGTTGTGCATTGAGATTTGAAGTACGAATGATTGTTTGTCGAAGAAAGGATCATTATCGCATAAATGAAACGCCTATACCCTCCCCAGAAAGGGCATACCACTATATGGACAAGAATAATATGTATAAAATTAACCAAAATACATCCAGACAATAAAAAACATGACACCATACTTAGTGAGCCTCACATTTTTTAACACTAATGATGATAGTTGTGAAACTGCCGTGATGAAATTTCACTGAGGAGACAATTTACCTTTTCAACTTGTTACTTGAAATCCTCTTTCTTAGTTTGGTCGAGGTTCTAGGAGAATATTGGCAATATTTTGTTCACTAATTGCAAAAACGAAATAAAAGCAACAGTAGCCGTTTGAAAGCCAACGTTTCGATTTAATTACTCATAGAGGCACCAGCTTCTTTGGCTGTGTTAGCCTAAAAAAAAAAGACGAAGCACGAAATGGTCCTTTCGGAGAACGTAAAGTTCGGATGTCCCGCCTCGTATATGACTTTGCAGTGTTGCATGGGGCGTTGAACCAAAATCAAGCCAAACCGAAGCACGAAAAAAGTAACAAACCTCCAAAAAGTGCTCGGATACCATGAGAATCATCAAAGAAATAAGTTCTGCCCCAGCTGGTTGTAGCATACCACAGACGCCAGGGGCTACAGAGAACTTTTTGACACACTCTGGGGTTTCTGGAAAAGAAAAGACAATTTGAAGTTAGTTGGGTTTTTTTTTTATAGAAGCATCAGCATATTTTGATGTTTTAGCCTATACAGAGAAGACAGCATGCAGTCTGGAGAATGCACCGAAATAGTTAAGTAGGGAGCTAAAATAAAAAACAACAACCAAAACTCACAATGCTCAACCAGTTTATAAGATGTAACATTGGAATAACTAAGGAGGCAAAATGAGGAAAAGTTTACAATCACATGTACCTCGTTAAGCGTTTCTTTTTTTTTTTGAGGGGGGGGGGGGTAATATTGATAGCGTGAGGACATTTCAGTGACAGGATTTGTGACCAGTTTTGCGTCCCTTATAACACGAAAAAGTAATTTAAGAGACAGGCTACTTCGACCCTGCATGTCATGGCCAGCCTGTGATGACAGGAACGAATCCCAGTAGAAAAACGCAGATAGTCCGCACGTGGGATCCAACTTGCGTCTTCCGAATAGTAGGCAAAGAGCCTATCCATTACACGACAGCCGCTGGTAGAAGACACTGTAAGGCCATCTCAAGACAATAGTCACAACATAGAAATAGAAGGAGCAGACCACACCACGGAACCTGGATACCAACCACTAAACCCATTGAAGTGATAAAAAGATTGGAACAATAGAAAGGTGGATAAGGAGATGATTATTTGGTTAGAGTTTTAGGGCTCCGTCGACTCTATAAGGTAATTTCGCCGCTGACTTCAGGAGATGAGTGGCTCTCCAACGGAGACGGTATTGTGAGGGATACAATCGGATTCAAACAGAGTGGTAATTGGGGTTTAGAAACATAGAGATAATTATCACACATCGCAACCTCAATAAACAGGGTATCACGACTTTAATGATAAATGTAGATCGAGTACAATATAAACAGGTGTAAAAAATTATGAACCTCAACAAGACTTCAGAAGTGTATGACATGTTTTATGGTAGATCTAGTAGTTCAATGAGAAATGGAACAAAGAATAAATTTTCGTCAGAGACTCATGAAGAATGGCCGTGTGCACTACAAGATATACCACAGAGACTAAGGTTTGTAATTTTTACAACTGTTTTATTTCCACACGCGTTAAAAACTCTTTCGAATCCATTGAGATCACAGATTGCATTATCGATTATTATAGGCACACACAAAATTTTTAAAAATAATAAAAATACCAACTTGAGATTCGCTTCTTTCTCCAGTCCACAGCGTCACTCTGGAATGTGTGTATCCAACCAAACATCAGGTGGGTGGGGAAGTAGTCGGCGAAGATCAAATCCCACGTCTCCATCTCACCGAGCTGTCTCATGGCCTGGATCGTGTGACCTGGTCAAACATAGAAATTGAAACACCTCAAAGACGGCAAAAGATAGAAATATTCTGTTTTCTTCCAGTTATTTGTCATTCATTTAGCTTTTTTTTTTTTCAGTACCAAAATTAACTGATTTCATGAACACAATGCGCGACAGCACAAAATCACGCGAACAGGCTACGGTTTTCAGTTCGCAGAAATGTCGCTGGTCTTGTATTCACAAAGTTTGTTTTGTAGGTTTACAAAGCCTTAGGCCTACATATTTCTTTTGTGATTTTACGGTGCTAAGGTCATTTAAGTGCCATAAAGAAGATTTGGAGAATAGTAACACAAAGAAAGAGGTAGCCTCAGCATAGCCTTCCTTCCACTTCAGAGGTCAAAGACATGAGGATTTCTTCTTAAAGACGTTACAACTAAGGCTAAAACTGTATAGAATCTACCAAAATAGTGTGGAATAGGCTTACAATAAAACCATGTCCTATAGGAGTTTTGTTTGTTTATTCGTGTTACGTCCTTTGCAACAGTGTAATGTAACTTTAAGAGACGGGCTAGTTTGACTCGGCTTGAGACTCTATTTTTTCTTTAAAAACTTGTCAGGGCTAACCAGGGCTGAGTGGGACGAATAGAGAAAAAGAGAAGATGTAAATAAAAACAGAAGACAATCCTGTACCTGCCACATGAATGTGACCCAATGCACTTAGGTATCCTGAACTGCTGGGTTCAATCTCTATCATGCCACAATCACTCTGGTTTTCACAACTGCTCATTTCTTCTACCAAGCAAATAGGGGGATGATCCTTCTCAGCCACACCAAACATTCTCAGAGTGAGAAATTCCTCCTTTACGCTCGGCATAAAAGATGTTTGGTTAGGTTTTTCGGTGGATTTGTTTGGCATCGCAACGCTGCTTGATTCTTCTTCTTGTGGTCTTGAGACCAGGAAGTCTGTCAGGTCTGGGCGAGAGAGACGTTTGACCAGAGCGCTGAAGTTTCTGTTCTCAATGGCTTGTAAGAGAAAATCGTTTGAGTTCACTTCATCCCATGGGCATGATAACAGTGATGCGAGGAAGTCTGGGCTGCATCTGAGGATGTTGTTGCCTCTCGTTTTGAGACCAGCAACCTCTGCCTTGGCAGACCTGAAGAACGTAAAAAAAGCCTCTTTACCGCCTCATAGAGAGCTTAATCGACACTGACTTGACATTATTTACTATTATGAGCTGCTTTATGGATATGTGTATGTGAGTAAATACGTATGCGCATATGTGTGTTCGGGCGTGTGCTTAGAGGGGGGCGGGTGTATGTACGTTTGGTTTGGTAGCCAAGTTTACGTCCCCTGCAACATCATAAGCTCATTTAAGAGATGGTCTACTTCGACTTTGCCTGTCAGGGCCAACCTGGGCTAAGAGAGAACAAATCCCGGCAGAAAAACACATTGTTCGCGCCGCTCAGGATCAAACTCGGGTACCCCGCATGACCGACGAAGAGCCTAACCACTACACTACAGCACCGGTTATGCATCCGTGCATGTGCGTAATTAAGTAGGTGCAAGTGTGTGTGTGTATGTGTGTATCTTTGTGAGCATGTGTGTATCTTTATGAGTGTGTGTGTGTGTGTGTGTAGCTTTATGTGTGTGTTCGTATCTTTATGTGTGTGTGTGTATCTTTAAGAGTGTGTGTGCGTGTGTGTGCATATGTGTATCTTTATAAGCGTGTGTGTATCTTTATGAGTGTGTGTGTGTGTGTGTATCTTTATGAATGTGTGTGTGTATTTTTATGAGTGTGTGTGTGTATGTGTGTGCGCGTGCGTTCTGTGTGTGCGTGCGTGTGTGTGCGTGCGTGCGTGTGTGTGCGTGTATCTTTATGAGTGTGTGTGTGTAAACGTGTTTAATAGTGTTGTTTTAATATGTTGCAGGCGTGTTTAAATATGTGTGTGTGTGTGTGTGTATGTGTATCTGAGAGAGAGATAGAGAGAGTAAGAGAGAAAGACGGAGAGAGAGAGAGGAGGAGAGACAGACAGTGACAAAAGCGAGAATATCATAACAGAATAAATTATTACACAAAATGTTCTGTAAAAAGGACTAGATCTAAACAAAAAAAATTATCTCATCTTAGTATATTTTTTTCTTACTTTTAGAAACAAACTTTCCCTACATTGCATTGAATCATTTTATGAGACAACTCCCACCGCAAAAGGAAATGTGAATTAATTTAGATGACGTCAAAGTATCGATGGAGCTTAAAATCTATTTCTATTGCGTGTATCACAGACATAGATTACAACTCACCAAATGGCCGAGTGAGGGATGATCTGTTGGAGTCTACTTGCAAGAGGTCCTTTGATTCTTTCCAGTTCACGGCAATAGACGGGCACACAGTAACCCACGTCTTCATAACGATGACCTGATTGCATTGGAAAAAACACATAAGTAGATTTAATATACTGATGTTAAGCATTAATCATGATAGTCCAAAGTTATTCAGTAGATAAGTACAATTCCTTAGTTCAAATATTTCTTACAACGTAACTTCAAAATTGTAATTAAAGGCAGCTACATGTAATATTAAATCCTTATCTTTATTGACGATGGATTGTAAGCTCCGCCTCCATGCACGTTGCCATCATTGAAGAGCATTGTTTTCCCGCTGGTGTGCGGCCGACTGCTTACCTACCTTATACCTCCACCCCGCAAAAAATTGTCTTGGGGGGGGGGGGGGAGAAATAATGCCCCCTCATCCTTTACGCCATACTGTGTGTGTAAGGGGGGGGGGGGTACCCCACACCATACTTTCTTCTACACAATTTAAGTAAATGATATATATAAAGCTTACCACCAAGCTGGAAGAACTGTTCAATAACTGTGTCTCTCCTTCCGTGGAGAACAGCGATCAAGTGCACTCCAATGTCCAACTGCTTGAGAACCCGAACCCATGGTCCAAGCTGGTAAACAGCATTCTTACCCAACCAGACTTTCATGAGTCTCGAATCTGAGCCGTTAAAAGAAAAAAACGAATTTATTTATTTCTAAAGACGAAAAAAAATGCAGGGGGGGACATCGCAGATATCAATTAGCAATGGCAATGATAATAAGACACAAAGAACAACATCAAGAAACGAATACTTTATACTCAACCTCGCTGATTCTCCTGTTCTTTCTGTAGGAAATCTTCCATGACAAGAGCAACTTTGACACACTGAGACAGACTGAGACAACTGTCGGCATAGGCCACAGCAAGAGCTCCCAAGCCTTCTCCTCGCACCACTTTCACTTTCTCCAAGGCCTGAAACTCTTTGAGCAATTCCACCATAGCTGGAAAGAAAATAATTTCAAGGACATTTTAAAGAATAGTTTCGTTGGTTACGAGGGGGGGGGGGGGGTAATTTAGCTGAATTGGTTTGGTTACCAGTTTTACGGTCCCTGCAACACTGTAAGATCATTTAAGAGACGGGCTACTTCAACCCTGCCTGCCAGGGCGCATCCGGGTTGAGAGGGAAACAAATCCTAACAGAAAAAAACCAGATCGTCTGCGCTCGGGATCGAACTCGGGTCTTCCGCATGACAGATAAAGAGCCTAACCATTACACCACAGTGCTGGTTCAGTATATTAGTTGTCTAGCGCCTGAAATGGCTGCTTGCACTGTATGCTTCTCAGAGAGCTGAGATTGTATTCGAATGCCTTCAGGTCTAGTGGGATAACAGCATCTCGTTGATTGCTAAGTGTCTAGAGCTGTTTGTGTTGGTTTTGGTTTGTTTTAACGCCCCAAGCAACACTGTAAGGTCATTTACGAGGCGGGACCTCCGAATATTACTCGCACGTGCATCTCAGATAGGACAGACATCGGAGCCATGAAAACTCATAGACAGTCCCGATGAACCTCCCGGGGTTCGTACCTGGACCTCCTCATCTGTAGGCGGACGCACTACCACTCAGCCATCGATGCCTAGACTTATGTTTCCAGTGGAGTGGGCGCTATATAAATTACCTACATTTTTATTTCATTATAAATATTGAAAGAGAGGAAGAGGAAGGCCGAGAATCGCCTATATGGACACCATCCGAGAGTGGACAGGATTAACCTCGCAGGCTTCATTCCGGGCAACTATAAACAGAGAGGCCAGGAGAGAAAAGTGCTGGAAGCCGTCGGGAGCTGCCAACACCTCTATAGACGATGCAGCTAAAAAGTAAAAGTAAAAGTAAATATAAATATTGATATTAGTGGGTAGACAGTCAATTAGGCAGCTATCTCACCAATCTGACAGGATATCCTCAGCGTCAATCCACCTGGTTCCAGTGGAGCTGGCACGTTCCCTGACCGGATCATAGACACAATGCTGTTTCTGTCGGGTGCAGCATTCCTCAATACCTGAAGAATATAAATGCCGAAAGTAAATGTCTTTTCTTAGCTGACCACTGAATCAGTTCGTTTCTTCGTCTTCGTGGAAAAACGATGCTCAATATATCATACACCATCTAATATGCAAGCTTACAAAAAAAGTTAGAATAATTATCTGGTTTGGTTTTGCTTTCTTTTTGGATTTACGCCCCCATGTAACACTGTAGGCTAAAGTCCTTTCAGAGGCCGACTTTGTTTGCCCTGCTTACTAGGATGGAAAAGGGAAAACCATGCACAATTTACCAAGGAACTAATCCCAACGGTACTACATGGTAAAATCCCTTATGGTAA
>JAUKPP010247307.1:0-13060 GCA_032273245.1 Phyllaplysia taylori | reverse complement strand
AATTAATTCTTCACTAACCAACCCGGGTCCTTAGAATAGAAAATTGGCACAGGGAGAAAAAAAAAAAAAAAAAAAAAAAAAAAAGTTGAAAGAGTAAACAAGGCACAGAAAGAAAAGAAGAAATTAATTTGAACCCATGACCATTGGCATGAGAGGCAGACACCACTACCTCAAGACCATGAGAGCTGCCCCCCGAAAACATGGAGACAGATGTGTGTATAAAAGTGAGTATTCACCTGTATGTGTGTGATGGTGTCCTGGCCTCCAGTGTGTGCCTGCAACAACTGAGCCAGATGAGCCTTGGTGTCCTCCGTCAGTTCCATCTCCTGGATCGTCCCGTTCTCGTCTTGTTTCACCACCTGTACACACACACAAACATCCAGTACAGAATTCTACTCCACATTTCATTTACTTGGTTGAGAAAGATCAGAACCACCAATCTTATTTAAAGTTATTTATTTAGAGAGGCACCAGCTTCTTCTGTTGTTTTAGCTAGAACCACTGATCAGTGAAGCAATTATTTCAATCAAGAACAAGACCACACATATTATTGGTGACAGATAACATCCTTAAAAACATTAATTCAGATCTATCCCTCTTTACAGGAGCCACATTAAGTGCAATGTTATGGTTTGCATTGGCCTCTTTTTACCTATATATTATATATGCCCATCTTGGAAGTCCTGTTTTTTCATACAAACTTTGGAAGGTGCGGTTTGCTCCTAATTCTTTCCTAGTGTTGCTATACTGAAACCTGAAGTTTCATCCCTCAATTTACTGTACAGTATTCATGGGTGAAAGTGCCTAGACTCTGCCTGGCCTGCAAAAATTTCAAGTCAAACCCAGGTGGCCTGCAAGAACTACGCGCTAACTCCAAATACGTGTGGCAGAACCGTGCATTGCCCCATCGAGCCCTCGGGCTACAGTCCGGAGGCCCGGCTGGCCGGCGAGTTTTTATCTTCGCACGGCCGGCATGGCCGGCAAACTTTCACCCATGACAGTATTGTAACAGGATGTCCAAACTCATAGAAAGCCCCACCCCCTCACCTTGAGGATAAACATGGCCGTCTCGCCATCAGTGCCCTCCACAATCTGCTGCACCGTCTGCTCAGCTCCAGCCATCAGTTCACCAGGACCTCCCTGAACACACACAAACACAACATAAATACTTCAATGACAAGTGATGGATTTTTGTGAGCTAATCAATAGGCTACCAAGCAGAAAAACAACAACACAAGAGCACAAAAAAAATTTAATTGCTGGGAACACTTATGAATGGGATAGTGTGCGAGGAAGACAGCAAAATATAGGTCTAATTGCAAATCTGTTGTTTCTTATGTTTACAGAGATAAAATCAAATATCTAGGGCAGATATGCCTTATACTTGTTTAAAGAGAGGTGTTTTTTTTGTGTGTGTGGAGGGAGGGGGGGGGGGAGTTCAAAATTTCACTCACCTGGTGCAGAATGACTTCCCCTGAATTAAAGCTATGAGTGCCGTCCTCATCAGCAGTGGTGATGATGACCTCCCTTGCCCCGGGTCCGACCCGCAGGATGCTGGGCTTCATGTCCTCGGTGTCAACCATCATGCGAGACTGTGTGGCCGCCGTCACTGGCTTCTGGAGTGAGTCCAGGAACTCTGGCTTCTCCTCAAACACATTACCAACCTCGGGGTGCTGGGAACAGAGAAGAAAATAATATCCAACTTTAGCTCTTAGTTCTGTCAATTGTGTCTTAGGTGCAAGAGATGCTGACAATTTTACTCCAGCGATCAGGACTAATTGAAAAGTATTCTTTTCAAAACTGGGCTACATCCACTTTTGGACGTTCTGAGACTAACTTTTCTCCTAAAAAAAGGTAAGGGAAAAAAGCAACAACCTACAAAAGCTGGAAAAAACTATAAAATCCCACCTCTGTTACTTAAACCTCTTCTCTGAAGGCTGCTGGCTGCTGAAGAAAAAAAATTTCAAAACCTTAGCCAACATTTTTACCGCCTAGATGGGACTTCCTGTTGCTAGAATTGCCTGTTGCATAGTTTGTGATAAGGAACACTTTGATTCGAATCCTCCTAATGACAACATAAGAAAACGTATATATCCAGACTTCCTTCCACACTTAAATTCTGTTTTATCTGATATAATTCTGCATTCACCCTGCCAGTGTCAGATTTTAGGATCACAATATTGTAATAGATGACGGAAATGTCCCTCACACGTTGCCATGCAGAAATTATTTGCATACTTTTGTGTGATTTAATGCAAGTCACTGGTAACTTTTCAATGTGTAGGTGTGAACATAAAAATAAAACTTGCCACAGATGATTGTCACACAAACATCAGGAAGGAATACTCATTGACTAACTTTCACACACAAAATGTTTTATATCTTTACTCACTTTTCTCTTGTAATGTCTGATGATGGTGTGCCTGTGAGCGCAACACTCGTGGCAGACGCCACACACGTAGACAAAGCCGCTGTGGTAGTTGCGCATGTGGTTACGCAGCTCGTAGGATCGGACAAACTGTTTGTCGCACATTTCACAGGCAAATTTCTGTGTCAGGGTGTGCTCCAGTCTGTGTCTGTTCAGTTGGTCGGGATACTTGAAGGCCTGTCAGGGACAAAAAATTGAGTTAAATTATGTTAAAACAAGCAAAAAACAAGAGTTAATTATTTGTCTATAGATTGCATAATCCCTTATAATGGTTTGATACATACTATTATTATGTTTGGATAGGAAAAAGTTGGTGTTTGGCCAGCGCTCTGGTGTGGTCTGCTCCTTCTAGTTTTTTATTTGTGTTGCTTTTGTCCTAAACTGCTTCCTGGCACTGATATGACCTTATAGCGTTGATTGTGCTGTAAAACCTCAACTAAACAAACAATAGAAAAATCTAAATGTGTGGGAAAGTGTTGCTGTCCTAAACACAGAAACAAAAACATGATTTTTTTTCCGTTTCCATGACTTCCTGGTGGTTTGTCGGATCTGGCTAGTTGATGAGTGTGTTGATGTATTACATTCTCATGTTCAATGTGCATTTTGCTGGCTAAGTGACAAAACTCCAAGTAAGCACCAGGCGCATGTAAAGAGTAATGTTTAGTCTTGTGCAGAAGTCAGCAGTGACAGGGATAATAGAGGCTGCTAACAACAAAGCCTGCAAAGAACCCCCTTCCCCCCATCTCCTGACAAATTGCAATTCTAGCTTAATTTCTCTCCTGGCAAGAAGACGGAAAATTTTAAAAAGCCAGATTTCAGGTTTTAGCCTGAAAATTTTTACTCCAGTAGTGAGTATGATAGTGAATCTGAACAGACATGTTTTTTCAATTCATATACATCACAAAACATGCCTTTATAAAAGGTATTAAAGCAGGAAACCCTTTCCTTGTAAAAAATGTGAAGTGTTTACCTTGCCGCAAACATCACACTTGAAAGCCCTCTCCTTGGTGTGAGAGATAAGGTGAGTCTTCATGTTCCCCTTCTGACGGAATGTTTTGCCACATTTGGGGCACGGGTACAAGCGGATTGTTTCTGCGTGGAATTGCTTGATATGTGCAATAAGTCCAGTCTGACAGAAAAGAATTTTGAAGAAAATTACAGGTATTAGAATATCAATTCAATGGTATTGCTCAAACACAATGCACAAGTATACTCTATGTTTTGAAATTGTTACCCTCCTCTGTTGGTTGCATGCATCCACTCAAAATTTGCCTTGTAGTTCAATGAAGCTTATCCCCCATCATTGACATCATCCACAAAAATTTTGCTCTCTAAAAAGAAAGCCAATGCTTTAATAAATATATCTTTTTTAAAAAGAAAAATGACAACTTTATCATTATATCCAAATAAACAAATTTAAGATACCCTGGCATGTAATCATGTACACAGCAAATCCTCAAACAATAACAGCAACATATTTATGGCTAGTTGATAGGCACTCTTGTGTGGTCTGCTCCTTCTACTTTCATGTGCTACTAATTTTCATTACAGAGTCCATGGCAAAATAAAGAAAAAATCAGAAACTTGTGATAACGGACAATGCCTTCAACATAGCACTGCGTGAACAAGACAAGTAACAAATGTTTTTACCTTGGAAAAGAGGACTTTGCCGCAATGTGTACACTGCAGCTGGAACTGTTTCTCATGGACGGTGGCGATGTGTAGCTTGAGATAGTTCTCGTAGTGGAAGCGTTTGTGGCAGATATGGCACTCGGCCTGCTTCTCCCCATGCACCTTCATGTGCTTCATCATGTTGCTACGGGAACTGTAATCACACATAACAGGCACAGCACATCATTAAAACATACTTGGTCTTGCTGACACTTCGTCCCATAAATACAAATCGTTTTCATACTTAAAAATCTCTTCTTAAGGACTTCATATTGCCCGTCATCATAACAATGGTTTTCGGGGAAGGATAATGAAAAAACTGTTCAGTATCCTTTTAATAGAGATTCAAACGATATGGTATGGGCTGACTATCACACCACAGAGCATTTAAAATCATTCACTTTATTATACAGGCGTAGCCTGTTTTTTCAAGAAGCGTCAAATTAGACTGAACACTAATAATAAACTCTCATTGCGCCATCAAGCAATTTTTCAAAATAAATTTTAAAAATGGGCACTTTCACGTTCCTAGTAGGAGTCTGCTTGCTTTCATTCAATATTATAATATACAGAGCAGGAAGTTCACTCAAGTGCATACAATATAAAGAGTAACTGGTTTTGATTCACTTACCTAAATGTTTTACCACATTCAGGACAGGCCAGGTTACTGCGAATGTACAGCCGATTCTTCTTGCGCACCATGCGCACTGTGGTGCCGTCTGGCATGCGGCACTGGTGGTCGTTTAGGTAATCTTTCCTGGTGAAGAACTTGCCACAGAACTCGCAGGAGTACTCTGGCTGGCCGTGCAGAGACAGATGGCGAGCGAGGTAACGCTCATTCTTGAAGGATTTCTTGCAGATTTCACAGGACAAGAGACTAGGGGTCTCCCCATTGGCGTCAGCCTGGCTCTCACATTTGTGGTTGTGTAGTGTACCAATCTGTCAATGATCACAACATTTTGCTTCATCAATGGACAGATCACTATGTTTGAGAAAATATGTGAAATGCATATTCCTAGCAAAACCTTCAGAAAACAATCTCACAACTAAATTTTCAGACAAAAATTTACTTACATTTGTATGAAATATCAATCCACTACTATTTTCCGAGGGAAAAATAGCTTATAAAAATATCAAACAAAAGCAGTTTAATTTAATTCTCAACACAACAAAATAGCTTGCCCATTGGTCAACTCAAATTCTAAGCACTGTTAACATTTTTCAAGCACATCACAAAAAATTCCAAAGGTGACTGCAGGGACAAAGGTATTAACAGAACTTTTTCAGAACTTGTAGAACAGTCTCTCAAAAAAAATTTAAAAGCTGGATCTAAATTTATTGGACTTTAGCCTTTCTAAATACTCTAGGAAGATCATTTTTACTTTCACAAAATCACAACAAAAACTTGGCGTCTTTAATTCACAAATGCTTCTCCCATGAAGTCACTAACCTTGATAAACCTCTTGCCACACTTGGTACACTGGTGCGGGTGTGTGTGGGTCATGTGATGTTCCTTGAAGGCCAGCCACTCCTTAAACTCCTCCCCGCACACCTCACACGGGGCTTTTCCCTCTTGCTGGATCTTCAGTCGGGTCTGACAAACGGGCGTGTGCCAGTTGAGCTCCTCTTTGCGTATGAACACTCGCTTGCACAGACTACACTTGAAGGCGTCGTGGTGGGACGCCTCATGACGCACCAGGTAGGCGATGCTGGCAAATGTCTTGTTGCACTCCTTACAGGGGAACTGGACATTGGCTTTCTCATTGAGGACTTTGCCAGCACACTCATGCTCTGCCAGGTCTTTGATGGAAAAGTAAGCCACCTGGAGACAAAGATAAATAAACAGAGAAATAAAGCACCACAAATACAGACTAAAACAGTTTCAGAAGCAAATGGGTTTAGAGACACCAGATGCAGAAAAGCTAAAAATTTACATGACACTACAGTATCTGTAAAATCCTAAAAATGATGACACGGAATGTACTGGCTGTCCAATGGAAATTATGTGGTTTTGAGTGCTTAATTTACAAGAGAATACACAACAGTCAATAAAATTTGTCTTCACTTGTCTTTTCAAAGTTTCATTCTATGTAAAATAAGTGGAGGTGAGAACAGTCTACAAATAGCCTTTGCCAAAGCAGATATCTGCCCCAACAAATTTAACATAATAAGCTGTAAATTCAATAAAAGCATCCCCTCACAGCTTCTGCTTCTCTTCAACATTCAAACGACTCAAATTTGTTATATCAGCTAATTAGAAATCATAAAACATTGGAACGGAATGAATTTTAAAACTCTAAATTTTTCAAGATTTTAATAGGAATAAATATCATCAAAATAATCCCTCAACTTTCACCAGACCATTCACAAAGGAAATGAGAATGATGAGGCACTAGCTGCTTTGGTTGTTTAAACAAGATTAAAAAAAGTATTCATGGGAAGTCATGCCACAATGTTCTCACCTTGCATGATCCACACTGGTATTTGCCACAGTTGAGCATGTGGTTTTGCAGACCTAGGGCAGTGCCAAAAGTTTTCTTACAGTTAGGACACACATGGACGCTGTACTCCCCAGCCAGCTCAGGACAGCAGCGCGAGATGTGACGCTGCAGGGAATCTTTCCTGGAGTAGCACTTGCCACATACCTATACCAGCAGAGGAACAAGAATTGGGACAAGAAGTTTATTTTGTGTTTGCTCCAATACCATGACCTGAGATTGTAGAACTTTCTCTTCTTGAGAGGTCTTGTTTGAGAGCTTTAACTTTTGTTTTTCTAACACTACAGACAAAATGAGTTACGGAGCCACGACGGTAACAATACCAACATGAAAAACATGTGTTCATAAAGAAAAGGTTTAGGAATCTCAGTTTTACGAAAGCCCACATGGGAATCTCGAACTTGAAGGAAAATTGCAATCATAAACAAGATGAGACATCCATTTATACAGTCACTACATTACATCAATATCACAAGAACAACAACTTCTTTTCCACTTGCAATCTCTACATACTCTGGTCAATCAAGAAAATTAAAGGGAATCAATTGAAAATTGAAGGTCAAGATAGCATAGAATTAATTATTCCCAAATAAATTTAGAATATACACAAAATGCTTCGATCTTGCTGCAAATATACTGAAGGTAAGAGTTAGAAAACTATCATACCGGTACTAAAGTTTGTAATCTTCCAGCTGCTGTACAACTCACCTCACACTTGTAGATATCCGTGTGCATGGCCATGTGACGGTACAGGTACTTCCCGTTGGTGAAGGCTTGCTTACAGATCTGGCACTCATGTCTCTCAGCGCTCACCTCGCCCTCCTCCAGCTGACCACCCTGGCACTCATGCTCCTCCAGCAGATCCTGACGCAGGAACGTGCGACCGCATTTGTCACAGGTGAACCTCGCCCGATGCATGGAGGCATGGCGGGTGGCGAAGCTGAGTTGGCTGAAAGAGCGACCACACTCGCGGCAGCAGAACATGTCATTCCCTTCCTTGTCTATGGTCTGCTCCACAAGGTTGGCCGTGTCGTCGCATGTGTGTTTGAGCAAGGATTCGTTACGAGCAAACCGTTTCCCACACACCTTGCAGCGGTAGCGATCTGTGTGGGCCGGCAGATGGAGCTTGAGATACTTGAGCTGAGTGAAGTGTTTGTTGCACACACCGCAGGCGAACTCTTCCGTTCCGTTGGGACCCTCCACTACCTTAGTCATGTTCTCTAGTTCCTCTAACTCAGGGTCGTCGCCACGGCGACGTTTTTTCCTCTTCTGTCGGGGCGGCTGCTGTGGCTTCCCTCCCTCACTCTCATCCCCTTCCTCCTCTGCTGTCTCAGACTTGGTATTCTTTATTGGAGCTTTATACTCATCTGTGTCATCCTCCTCCTCCAGAGTACGGTCATCGTAGAGGTCAGCAGCCACCATAGCGATAGGGTCAGGCACTTTGTCAGCTGAGATGGCGGCATTGACCAGTGCAGTGAGGGCATCACTTCCGTCAAGGTCAGCGATGGTGTTCTTCCTCTCATGCTGCCTCACCCCGACCACCTCTTCCCTAGTGCCCACCACCACATCACCCTCCCCCTTGCCCATATCCTCTGCATCCTCCGCCTCCATCGCCTCCTCCTCCACTAAGGTTTCAACCATCTCTTCCGTCAACTTTTTCACAACCTCATTATCATCCTCTTCCTTCTCTTTCTCGGAAACTTCCACAGCCTCTGAGCTCACCACTGGCGCAATCTGCGCAGGAACAACTTCTACCTTGAGCCCTTCTCCGTCTGACGTAGAATCTACAGCCGTAGTTTCCAGTGCTGGGGATACCGTCACCGACACGGGTGTCTCTGCAGACACAGTCTGTTGGAAGGATGCTGGGATCTCGTAGGCAGTGGTTGTATCACCTTTGGTGATGACTATGTACTTTTTAGGAGACTCTGCGTCTTCCTTCTTGCCCACATCCATACTTTCATCCTCCTCTGAAGCCTCTGCTGGCTTTGCCTCCTCCTCCTGCTCCTCACCTTTCTTCTCCACAAGGACTACAGGTTTCTCAAAGGTCAGTTTTGCCTTCACAGTCTCCTTCAGCTGGGTGTTGGACGTTTTCTTAGCGGGACCACCTGGGGATTTCGCCAAGTTGGTACCACTCCGCCGCTTTTTCACCGCAGGTGATGTCATCTCATCCATGGCCGCCTTACGCAACGATGCAGCCATGGCAATGCCAAATCTTTTACGAGGTTTCAATTCCTCTTCCTCTGTGACACCTCCAGTGGATTCCTCATCAGAAGATCCCTCTCCGGGATATTTGAACCATTTGCTGAGTTTCCCCAAGCCTTTCAAGGCCCTAGAGCTTCTCCTTAGTCCTGACCCTGAAGCTTCCAACACTGGTGTGGCCTCCATGGCTGACTTTGCCCCCACCTCCTGACTTGCCTCGTCCTGTGGCGTGGACGTACCTGGCGTCTCCTCACTCTCACCTCCCGGCTCCTCCACTGCCTCCACACGGATTTTCTTGGGTCTGCCGCGACCTCGTTTCACAACTGGTGTCTGCTCCATCTTTGGCTGTTTCTCAATGCCTGCTTCATCCTGAGCAGTTTCCTCTTCCCCGTCTTCTAAACTGCCCTTCACTTTCTTAGCGTCAAGGCCTTCCTCTTCTTCATCATCAGGTCTTGGGTTCTTGGGTGGTCTCCCCGGGCCTCGACCAGACCCCATCAGCCCACCACGACCTCTGTACCTGCCCCGACCTCTTCCTCTGCCTCTCCCTCGTCCACGAGGCGTAGACATACTACCGTAACCTCTGCCCTCCGTCACCTTAAGTGGCACAGGCCTCCTTCCTCTTCGCGGCGGTCCTTCGCTGTAATTGTAAACGGGAAACAAATGCTCGCGGATGTGTTTAGCAAAAAGGAATTGTGAGGTGAATTTCTCTCCGCACTGATTGCATGTGAAGTCCCCCTCTACATCATCAGGGCTTGGCCCGTCTAGAAGTTCACTCAGGGCGCCATCAGCTCCAGCCTCCAAAGTCTCTACATATACCATTGGTTTATCTTCTACTCTGTCTTCCAATCCTTCATCCGCTTCTTCATCCTCCATGTCAGCTTCTGTAAATAACACCTCACCAAGCATAGCTGAAAAGGAAAAAGAATTTCAACAAGTGAATAAATAATATTTCAAAATTTGTAAATATAACAAATGTTGCAAACATGTATACCTGTCTTATGCATATAATCACCAGGAATCCAATAACTTGGGGTGATCACGAAATCTGCTGTCAGGCAAACCAAAAAATAAGAAGTAAGGCTACTGATTTACATAAATACCATTCAGCAAAGATGACTCCCTGTCCTGATATATTACTCAATTACATCACCCAACTTTACATTATGAAGAGGCACATTTTTCGACTGAGGACTTATATCAATTTTGAACTCTTTGAACCTGGGCCTCCCACTTAAAAGATAAACACCACAAAAAAATATATACTTCAACATGATACATTTTCATGTCATCATAACAACAGCATACAGCAGGACTCACATTTAGTTTTTCCATCAGGTGTGAGAGATTTGTTGAGCTTCTTGGCATACTGCGGGGCGTACCAGACCTTGAGCTCATCCCCTATGGCAAGGTCACGGGTGGTGTTGAAGTAGATGTTGATGCCCAGCTGGTAAGCCATGCAGTTCTGCTCCTCCTCTGTCTGCGCCACCTGCACCAGTGCCATCCAGTTACAGTGAGCTTCACTACTGGCGTCGAGGCTGATGAAACTGCCATCTTTTGACAGAATCTGGGGAGGTTCGGAGATGGCAGATTTGATAAGCATTCAGCTCAATATACTTCACAGCTATATGGTTACAATTATTACATTCTATTCAATTTCTGGACAAGATCTTCTTGCTTACCACAAATATGATTTCAACGGGAGACATTGTTTTACTCTGTGAGAGAGAGCGAGAGAGAGAGAGGAGAGCCTATTTATTCACCTGCATGAAAGTGGTGTGTGTTATAGTGAGTGTATGAGTGAATAATTTCTTTGAGAACGATTTTGCATTATGCATAACTATTATCGATGTAAAGAGCCTAGAGCCCAACTCGGGGATTGGGCGCTATATAAATCTACTCATTATTATTATTATTATTACTTTGAGACAAAAATACTACAGTGGGTGATAACTACAGATTACTACATGTTGGACATTTGAATACTGCCCGCTTACATCAGTTACCAGTGTCAACAGCAGAGTTAGCACAGACTAACAAAGCCTGAAATAACCGTACAAATGCTGCTGGTTTTAGTCTGTGCCGCTTGATAGGCATGAGAAGTACGTGGCTTTGACCCTGCCTGTCAAGACTGATCTTGGCTAAGAGGGACAATATATCCCAACGGAAACAGGAAATATTTAATTAAAGAATTTTCCACAGCAAATTTTGAAATCCCATGTTTCAGCATGCAAAAACAAAGCGCCTCGCCACAACACAAAGGATGCTGGTGGTCTAACCACAGTGTTTGCTTGGTTTGATTTGGTTACCAGTTTATGTTCCCTGCAACACTTTAAGGTCATTTAAGAGACGGGCTACTTCAACCCTGCCTGAAAGGGGAAAAAGCCCAGCTCGTCAGCATGCGGGATCGAACTCAGGTCTTCCACATGACATTCAAAGAGCCTAACCGTTACACCACAGCGCTGGTACTGGGTTTGCTCAATTGCAGGCAAAAAAGAACAGTCAGATGAAAGGAGGTTTGTAAGAACACACAGGCCCATCCAGTTATAATAAAGCGTGCATTAAAGTACACATGCAAAGCATCAGAAACACACTGGATGCAGACACAATCTCCCATCCATCCTGTTCAATACACAGGTGCCCTTTCGGCAATATCTACTTGCTACGTGTTTTTGTTCTTGAGGTATTGATCTTACACTATGCATTTACTCACTGAACACCCCCTAAATAAATATTATCTGTTTGAAAAAATTTCTTTTCCTGCTCCATTCACTCCCATACAAAATTCAACACTTGCCCTCAAGACAAAAACAATGCTTTAAACTATTTTCAACAACAACAAATTGTATGTAGCCAATGAGTATCTAACCTTGAGCACAAAAAGGTCATCCCTGTCAATGTCGTGCATTGTCTTTTTAGCTTCAAACGGTCCCAATTGAGTTTTGTTGGAGATGGGCTCCAGAGCCAGCACACCCACACCACCATCAGGGAACTCTACTGGGTTCAGGTAGTGTGGCGCTGTTAAGCGGGCACTGAAATACAAGCAAACATTAAAAATCAATAATTGATAATCAGAAAAGTCGTGGGACATTTTTTTTCAAGCTGGTACTCTCGACACTGAATATTTAGCTTTAATTGAAAGTTACGTCAATGGTAGTTTTTAGTCTTTACTATGAAAGAAATCAAAGAAGCAGCCTTATAAAACTGATCATGATTCTGAGCGTCAATTGAGGAGACTGAGATGTTCTCAGCATGGATTTTCCTGGCTCTTCATTTATCAATATCCCTTCTACCATTGACAGGGATACAATTTAATTCAAGCAGTACTTCACTTCCCCCAAAGCAAAAAGATCTGAAGGACTTTTCTTGCTCATATCCCAAGGTATACCATGTAAAAGTAAGCTATCGGGACAGAAAAAGGACCACACAAAAATAGTTATTAGAGCCCAAAGCTTTTGTATTACGTTCACATTGAGGCATTTGATGGTTCAAATGAAACTAAGAATTTAAAATGGCGGAGGTTAGAAAATAGAACAATGTGAAGTCGGAATGACCATTGGCTGGGAAAAGGGAGGGTAGGAGGAAGTAGGACTTCACAGAACAAGATTATATTAATCATTCCTGATACAAAAGACTTTCATGGAGACGCTAATGTACTCACCGAGAGATCTGCGGAATGAATTTTGTACTCGACAGTCCCAGCTCAGGGCATTCTTCTGTCAAGTGATTCTTGCCACAGACATCGCATTCCACATCTGGAAAAGTTCAGTCAAAATAGAAGAAGGCAAAAACAATTTAAAAACATTTCTTGCTTGACAATGTAATGTGAAATCACATGGATAAACGACATCACAGTGAAACTTAAGAATGGGAAAAGATTTCACGATGAGAAATTTGGTCCATCTTGTTCATCATTATATAGCTACACAGTATATTCAACTTGGATTTTCCACATTGACTAGCCTTCAATAGAACCTTTTGTCTTTCATTTCAAGCATATAAATCTCTCGCAATAATCAAATAAAAAGGAATTAGTTTTGTAGGATATGCATCGAACATTGGTTCAGAAAAGCATTAAAGACACACTCAAGACATTGCTACAAAAATGAAAAATGAAACACATAATTTCAGAAGACAATTTAGAAAATAAAAATATTATGTACAAGTGTAAGGATTTCATTCATAACATCGATGTAGATTGTAGATAAGGAGATGAGTGGCTCTCCAACGGAGATGGTATTGTGAGGGATCCAAACGGATTCAAACA
>JAUKPP010247306.1:8598-23195 GCA_032273245.1 Phyllaplysia taylori | reverse complement strand
ACAGGCAGGGTCGAAGTAGCCCGTCTCTTAAATGACCTTACAGTGTTGCAGGGGATGTAAAACTGGTAACCAAAAAACCAATTGAATATGGCATTCATCAAAGTTGGCGGCTAAGCACGATACAAGTCTCGTTAGTAGCTCTAGACCTCCCCCGCTGGCGTAATTTTGGGGGGCGATTTACACCGGGTGTAAGGGAATTTACGCCCAGTGTAGACCTACGAGGGTTTTGTGCATCCGATTTTTGTAAACCCCTAGTTTACACACTCGTAAGGTCTTGCGCCTAGCTTGATGCATACGGCCACTGAATGACTGTCCATGAAGTTGATGAAGCTTTTCCACGTAATGGCAGGACTACTGCATAAATGATAAATAGTTGCAGCTCATTCAAGCCCCCCCCCCCTCCCCCCCCCCCTCTCTCTCTCTCTCTCTCTCTCTGTCTGTCTCTCTGTGTGTGTCTCTCTCTTTCTGTTTCTCTCTTTCTGTCTGTCTGTCTGTCTGTCTGTCTGTCTGTCTGTGTATTTCTCTCTCTCTCTCTCTCTCTCTCTCTCTCTCTCTCTCTCTCTCTCTTTCTCTTCTATCTCTGCTGGTACACGCTAAAGCTAAACCTCTCCACGTATATCACAAAAGCACTGGTGATGCCCTCAAACTGCAACCCTGTTGGCCCTATCTTAGGTGGCATGCAGATGACTTTTTTGGCCTATATATCACAGATGTTGTCGCTGCCAGAAGAAAAGAATGGAGATATAGAGAAAGCAATAGGCTTACCTGTGGGGTAACAGGGTCACTCATCATTGCACGCGAAATCGGAGTTAAAAAACTCTCTTAATTGGCCTAAAATACTTTGATTCTCAACTAAAAGGTCCAAGAATGATGCTCACCACACGTCAAGACTCTTCTCAACAGTCATTCTCACAAACTCTAGACAGGACCTCACCCACTGACGTCTAACTGACAGACTGCTTGAAAAAACATGACGTCATTCACTCAAACTCAAAGGAATTGTGAGTGAATAATAAAAAATAAAAAAAAATACGCACACAACTCAGTCAAGAAAAAATAAGCATATATACAATGTACATGTATTTCTAATTAAAGGGAAACAACCATGTAAATAGAAATTTAGGACATATTACCTTTGTTACGTCCCTTTGACCAGAAGTGGAAAAAATGAACCTACACGGTACAAGTCGATAATTTGTTACATGTAGTAGCTTAGTGGTAGCAGACAATCACCAGGGGCTCGCACATTCCCACGCACAAACACACAAAACCTGAATAAACGTACATTTAGTACGTTGCCTCCGAACAGAAATAAAGATAATCAAGAGGCACGCATGTTTTGTTTCTCCATAGAGTAGAATTTTACTTTTTATGTTTTCTCGAGAGTAATCGATAATGCACTCTAAAAATAAACATGGAAACCCCTTTGAGAGGCTTCCCCTGCCCCGAGTGACGCACAGCTGCTTTCAGGCTTTCGGCTTTCAGAAGGAAAAAAATGGTGGCCGCCCTGTTTCCTGCTGTCTAGATGCTGTGTCTATGACACTGAGAAAATTGCAGTGAGGGTGGCAGTGATCCCTTTGGAGTTTTTCTAGCTTAACATAGACAAATTCAATCAAGAGGTTCTGATTCAAGCTTTGATATATCAAGATCTTGACAGGGAGTAGAGATTGATAAATTAGGAGAGATTGCTGACTGGAGCCGTCGACGAAGTGGCTGATGAAGCTGAGTCTGCTGAGACCTGTGAGCCTGAGAGAGTCAGATTGTTGAGAAAGTCAGTTGGTATTGTCATCATCAGATATTGATTAGGCTATAGAATCTAGATCTCTAGTAAAGTGATTCAGTTAGTTTCTATTGTTGTATAGGCATTGTTTACTAAGAAGTAAAATATGGCACTAGATCTCAATAAATAGCGTAGATCCAGATTTGCTGCTGTTGACCACACCCGACACAAATTTCATTGCCATCATAGAGGCTAGTGTTGGGTCGAAGGCTCGACACCGATTTGTTTTATTCGTTGATGCGGTTGAATAAAAAGCAGCCTGGACTGCGGACATTGGGTTAAATGATTCACCTCGGATGTAAGAATGGTGCAGTCAACAAGCACCTGAACTGTTGAACCTCCTAATGTTTTACAAGCGTTCGTAGGATCCCAGACAAAGGCAAGGTGTTTGTGAGTGGGGGAGGATTTGCAGGGGTATTGTAATTAACATAATTACACAGTCTTTACATTGAAAACAGTAGTCTCCGTAGTATTTTGGGGTGTATGGGATTAACTGCATGAGGGCTTGGTTTGAGACTCATAAATCTAGACAAACACTAATAATACGCTATATAGAAATAAATACTATAAATATATATATATATAAAAACACACTACCACGTAGCGAACAGACCGTACACATTGTTTTTATCCAACTTCATGTACTACGTGTGAGTGGCCCATCCTATTTGGTAGGAACAGGCAAGGTTACGACTTAACTACCATCGTTTACAAGACATCTCCGACAATTGTAGAGTTTGCAGACGCAGCTCGACTGCCACTTGACCTATTGGCTTGCGCTAATTATTTGCGGATATCAGTTGCGAGCTCTCGTTTCTTCGCAAATAAAAATAATTGCTGTCAGACCCCAACACTACCAAAGTCATTGTTTTCATCAGCATTAACAGTCACTAAGTGAGTACTTACCACATTAACTAGACTTGGTCAGAAACACACTATAAAACTTTGCTTTGTGTTCCAGATTCCAGTCCAAGTAAGATAGAAGCCTAAACAATCCTCTGCATGTAAGGAATCAAGAGAATGTAACAGACACAGTATGCAAGCTGTGTGACCACTGGGCAGTCACAAGCCGTGATTTACTTTGCAATCAACGTCGACAGACTACGCTGCTGAAACTCGTCTGCCTCAGCAAACAAGATGTCTGTGGAGGATCCTTTCTTCGTTGTGAAAGAGTAAGTTCACCTTTTAGACCTGAGTTTGGGAGGATTTCCATGAGCCCCAACCCAACAGCTTACAAATTTTAGACAAGAAAAACATCTCATTGAGGTTTTGAAGGTCTTGTAAAATTGATTGATTCAAAGGAAAAAAGTGAGGGGGTAGGGAAAGTAGGCCTATAGCTCTACAACTTTTTCGTTGTTAATTTTATGAAAGTGTGTGGTGAGACATGACTAGATCTTGGATGTAATAAAGCTCTTCTCCAAAATGGAAATCTTTAGGTCAGGGTTTGTGACCAATCCTTCTTCGTGGTCGTCTAATTTGTCTCGCCTGAGCTCTGTATTGGTTCTACCCTACACAACATTGTAAGGTCAGAGAGGCAAGTTGCTTCAAGCTAGGTTGTCAGACACTGAGCCAACTTGACCCAGGTAGAGAGGATACGACTCACTCCATCCCTGCAGGCAAACAATCATGATATATTCAACGGCTCAACTAAAGAGTAAATAAGAAAATAGATAAATGATACTTTATTGATCCCCCATAGGGAAATTTGTTTTACAATAGTGCACAAACACAATCATAACTCTTGCATACAATATTACATACAAAGAAATCAACATTATAAACATCAGTCGATCCTTACATGCACACAAACACCACTGCTGGTCACCATAAGACTAGAGCAATGCTGGAGTAACCCATTAACACTTGGGCCAAGTGAGGAAATTTGTAAAATGCCTTTCCCAAGGACACAACGTCAGGGCCCTGCAGGGATTTGAACCCGTAACCCCACTTTTCAGTAGGATTACGAGTAGGCCACGGACAAGTAGGGCCTAATGCACAATAGTATTTGTTTTTTAAAACGGACGGTTGTCCAGTAGTCAGGGATCCGTAAAGTAAATACTAACTATGAAACATGTATAGGTTGTTGACAATAACTTACATAATTTGTTTGAAATTTTCAAAAATATTTAGTGCTGTGCTGTAAAATTAATAGGCCTCAAACTTTAGTCCTCTTGACCATGGCTCTGTGTTTTGGGTTCCAGTTAAGATTTGCGCATGCAACACATTGTAGTCTTACCACCTTAGTACAAACTTAAAACAGTCTCAAAACTATTTTTTCCCCTCGTCTGACAGTAGACCATTCTATGTTGTCTTCATTTACCTCTTTTTCTTCCCACAGGGAGGTGCAAAAAGCTTTAGGTGTTGTTCGGAATCTCTTTACTCGCTGGCGAGATCTGCAAGAAAATGCAGGTGCTACGTCAAAAGAGGAGTTGGAGTACACTACCAATGAGCTACGTAACAGTTTGCGCAGTATTGAATGGGACTTGGAAGACCTTGAAGAGACTGTTGATATCCTTTTTGTCTGCATCATGAAGATGAATATTAGTCACAATTTTATTGATTTTCATAAGGTTTTTCATTATTTTCCTTTCTAAGCAACAATGTTGTTTGTTTTTTTCTCGACTGTTTGTTGGTCTTATCTTCTCAACTTTGTGCGAGTAACCAAAACTAGGATTTTTTTGCCTTTTTGGATACAGTTTTACAAGTCATTCTTAAACTCAGTTTTTGTGTTGTGTCATCATGAAATCCAGTGCTCATGAAGATGAAGGGATCAGAGTTGCCAAGATTTTCCAATGTCTACAATTGTTCAGTATAGCTTTCAAATTGTGTTGGTAAAGCAATGAGAGTACAGTGCAGATTGTGTATAGAGTGAATGAATTGGGCTGTATCATTCATGACTTTTCAGTTTTCATAAATAAACATTTTTTAGCTTAATTACTGGTCATTTTCTTAACTCCTCTTCAAGGATTGTGGAGAAAAATCCGAGGAAGTTCAAGATCACAGACTATGAACTTCAGGAAAGAAGAAATTTTGTTGAAAAGACAAAAACAACTGTGAGGGTAAGTTGGATTTGTCTGCTGATTGCAGGATCTTAAATAAACAACTCTTAACTACCATAGTGGAAATGTATTCAGAGAAATTTCACCTGGCACGCGACAAAGTGGAAATTTTGTATATTTTTTGCAGAATGACCTTTGGTCATCTATGGCTGAATTTTCGATTAATGAAAATGAAACATTTATTATTAAAAGTATTGGGACAAGTAGTGTTTATATTGCATTCTTCCATGTAACCTTAGAGATAGGGTTGCTGGTACCTGCTCATGAAGTGCAGGCACACTTGTTGAATTTTTTACTTTTGTGGAAATGTGATAGACCATCCTCTAACCTGTTTGATCTCTATTGACTGTGCTGTAGGACATGAAAAGTCAGATCTCAAGTCCCGGGAGTCGTCAGAAAGAGGATGCAAGCTTTCGACAGGTCAGTGCAGGTTTGATGTGGGGAAATATCATCCGTTCACTTTCCTGATGAAAAGTTCTGATTTTAATAGTTCAATTTCTAACTCGAAATTATGCTAGAAAAGCCCAGGGGTATTTTTATTGCAGTGCATTTAAGTGCAGATCTGCCCCCCTACTCTCGGAGGAATCCTGCTGTTGTTACTATTTTTATCAAGTAAGGGGCAGGTCTATTGTAGGTAGGCAATATTAATTTTGAAGCCTCTGATTTTCTTTGGATGCTCATTTACACTAGAATTTTTGTTTTGTTTGGATAAATTGCTAATCCTGAATGTGCTACATACAAAGATTTAACAAGAAGAAAATTAGAAAATATCCGCTCTGTGAATTGGTAGGCTGTGGGTGGATGGCGGGTGCCCTAGTGTAATCTGCTCCTTCTACTCCTGTATATAAAGGCTACTATTGTCCTAATCTATTTCCTGTCGCTGAAACGACTGAAATGACTTTTCAGTACTGACGTTGCCGTATAGCCTCAACAAAACGTACAATTGGTGGAGTTTTGATGAAAAGATGTTATAAAACTGTTCCTTTGGCTAAAACAGCCAAAGAAGCTGATGCCTCTATAAATAAATAACTGAAAAACTAACAAATTATCCCCAGTCTCTGATGGCAGCAAACGGCCCGAAGACGCCGCAGGACAAGTACAAACGTCTGGACGAGGAGATGGAGCAGGCGAACCAGCGGTTTCTCTCAGACACGCAGCAGCAGCAGCAGGTACTGGGATCGTTTGGTTTTGTTTGACGACCTTGGAACACATTAAGATCTTTTAAGAGGCCGGCAGCTTCAACCCTGCCTGTTAGGGTCAACTCTGGCTGCAAGGCACATCTCCTTAGCATTTTGTAGTCAAACAGCGAAACGTGACTATCGCATTTCTCCTCACTGACTGGATAAGCAAATTTGGTTTAGGGCATAATATGCGCCGAGTGAGTACAAAGTGTTGAGGGGATCTACTGTGTCAAGTAATCATGGCCATACATGTTGTCAGTGGAGTCTGTTGTTGTATTCAAAGTGAATGAGTTTGTATTTATCCTATTGACATTCTCTAAATGTGTGTAATGACAATCAGTTTCAGAATTTCTTGTGTGTTTGAAGATGTTTGAAGACAATTTTGTATCCCTTTCGTCTTGCTGAGATGTTTTTACAAATGGCTCAATTAACACAAAAACAATTATATTCAGTTTGTACATTTTGAGAAAAAGTTTTTTTTTTTAGCCAGGGCACTGTGTTAATGGGAGTGAAAATATTTTTTGCAGATTCTTACAAAATTCTTCATATATGTCACTTTCTTGACACGATTAATTAGAATTAATATATCAACACAGTAAATGTTTGTACTAACATCGTTGAAGTGTGTGT
The DNA here is from genome assembly GCA_032273245.1 of Phyllaplysia taylori. Taxonomy (NCBI): domain Eukaryota; kingdom Metazoa; phylum Mollusca; class Gastropoda; order Aplysiida; family Aplysiidae; genus Phyllaplysia; species Phyllaplysia taylori. Next base: position 16,545 of record JAUKPP010247306.1, on the reverse strand, counting down.
GATAACTGTCATTGCCTCACTCATGACCTTTATACTTCAAAAAGTTTTTGACAATATTTTCCCCTGCTTGTATTGTGCTCAGATGTTGATACGTAACCAAGACGACCAGCTGGATATGATTGGCTCAAGTGTTGGTGTGCTAAAAAACATGAGTCAGCAAATTGGCAACGAACTTGAGGACCAGAATTTGTAAGTCTCAAACAAGAAAATGGTATAAATATTCTTTGTCTGTCTTAGAAAACATGAATGTATCATAGGACTGTATTTTACTTTTCTCAATACCCAGCTGTAACAGTCATATATCCAAGATTTGTGCAAACTTTGGGGATTATATTGCTGAGATGGTTGATTTAGGACTGTTCAATATTATGATACAGACAGGGCTCTGCCATCTCAATAACCTTATGTAAACTAGTCTGATGAGTTGGTGTAATTTTTGCTGTGTGTGTATTCTCAGGGCATTTTTCCTCATTGTCTACATTTCTTGTTACTCCCTTTTCATCTCCTTTACTGTATTATATTTTCTACCTTTGAAATATTCTACATCTATCTCTACCTTCATAAGAACATTGTAAAACATTCAAATTCTTACAACCTAGGGTTTTAGATTTTACTGCTCTCATTTGGATCTTATTTTGATTTCTCATAATTCTGAGCATCATTAGTGGTGTCTTGGTAGGGAACATGGGATGATGTAGCTGGATTAAGTCGAAAGTTATGGTTCTTTGATGTAGGCTACTCTTTTCTTAATACACTTCTGTTTGACTTGATATGATTTATATATGCTTTTTTCAGTGCTTTAAAATTTTTGCCAGCAAGGTTCCATTAGATACATATTTAACTAAATCGGCCATGTTTTCTTCACTTCCAGAATGTTGGACGAGTTCCACCATGAGATGGATAACACAGAGACCAAAATGGATCAAACGATGAAAAAAATGGCAAAAGTTTTACACATGTCAAATGGTGAGTCCCTTGTGGTAACACCCAAACACTAAAGCTCTCGTAGTCTCCCTGCTGTTGGAAAATCTTTTGCAGGCGACATGTACAAGATGTAAGATACATTTGAGAGTAATTTCTACATTTTCTCTTAAGTTACTGATTTTCAGAAACTTTCCTTTTAGCTTCAGTAAATAGTTCTAGTTTACCAGTGCAGCAGATCTTCCTGGGTCTTGCTCTTATCACTGGACTAGAGTTGTTGATTTCAGTGCTTTTCTTACCACAAGGGATAGGATGGGCATTGTGCTGTTATGTCATTATTCTTCCATTTGATGACCCAAATTCTGTCGGAGTAGGTCTATACAGGCCTGCCTAGATCTTAGATGGGAAGCTCTTTAACGAGAAAAAACAGATGATACCGCAATTGCTAAGACTTGTCCCTTTCTTTATGATATAATTCAAGTCTTTGTGAAGGAAAAAACAATTGTAGTCAACTGTCAATGTTTTCTATTTCTCTTTCTTTCCCATTCGGCTACAACAGCAAAAGAAGCTGGTGCCTCTATAACTAAGTAACTTGTAACTTCTCCCCCAGATCGGCGCCAGTGGTGTGCCATAGGTGTCCTCTCTGTCGTCCTGCTCATCATCATCATCCTCTTCTTCACCGTATGAACAGTCCAGCCACACAGGAAGGGCGTGGGATATTTCATCGCTGGTCACCTCGAAAAGGGCAGAGCAACAAAGGGTGTAGTGGACGGTGGTGGACCCCTTTTAGAAATTACCAGTGACATTTGTCAGTCGAGTCTTATAATGTCCTATTATCAACTTCTTTTTACGGTGATTATGTAATATTTATTATTAGCGTACACGGCAGATGTCGCATATTTGCTGTAAGAGTAAGTTGTTGATAGGACAATGCACTGGAGTGGTGACATTGTGTAACTATATCATTGCAAATATTTCTCATCTAAGAGATTGTTATTTAAACACTGCCACTAGTATTACAGTCACGGAGACTCCGACGTTGATGCAAGGTGTTGGCTGTGTATATATGTATACAACCTGGACGGCTGCCAGGTTGCTGGTGTCATGACAGTCTACTATCGTGCAGCAGATCCTCAATTGCTGTTGCTGTGCTTCATCTTATGAAAGACTGTGACTTCAGAAAACCGGTTATTAAAGTGAATTTTAAAAATAAAAGGGCATCCAAAAATTCCTGGTCACTATTCATTATTTTTGTAGACACTGTGATGCTTTCACCCCTGATACAGGTGAACAAAGTTTCTAGGATACAAACATAAACTTATAATGATACACTTCTATGAAAGTTGCAGGCAATTTAAATTTTTTTTTTTTTATCCCCATGGACACCTTTGCTTGCCATTTTGTGAAACTTCTTTTTCTTCCTCTTGTCCTTGTATCTGTGAAAAATTCCTTTCACAAAGCCTTGTGAGGAATAGCTGGAGTGTATAAATAAAGAAAAGGCAATTATGCAGGAAAAAGTTGTGTAATTAGTGCCACTTGTAGATCTATGCTAAGCTACTTCTTCAAAGTGAAATGAACACATTAGGTTTTGCAAATGTAGATTGTAATTGCGATGTATCTCAAGATAGAGTAATAAGTCTTCTTGGCTAGACTTTGGAGTTATTTAGAAAGGAAAGTTGACTAGTGCAGCTTTCAATTCACCGGTAAATTATATAATTAAGATTTCAAAGTTTTTGGCATTCTGAAAAATCAGAAGTTCGTCTCTTTTCTCTTTCCCACTTTTTCATGGAATTGGGTATACTTTATTCATTAAGGTATCCCTTATTTTTTCTATTTCTATATAAACTGAAACTGAGGTGCACTGATGGAAAAACAACATTTAGCAATGTTTGACTTTGACTGGGCATGCTATATGCTATTTCATATTGTGAGGATCTACTGTAGTTTGATTGTGTATCAAGCGTTCGTGGAAACTTCTGTGTTTCAGTGAATGAGGAATTGTGCGACGTAAAATCAAAAGCCTTTAACACCTCATAAGACTGATGGAAATAAAGAATGGTAGGCACTTCTAAGTGCAAGAACTAGAGAAGCTAGTTACACACTAAAGAAACATGCTTTACAAACAGAGAAAGTTAGGAAATGCTGCTTGAAAATACAAATTTATTTTGTCTGGCTAAGTTATCAGAGCAGTGAAATTTTTAGACACAGATGAGAGTAACTCATAGGGAAAAACACAAGATCTGTGTTGTGGTGCCATGAAATCGGGCCCTTGTCAAAATGATAGGAACGGAGTTGTTAGTTAGTAATTGTCTGAACGTTACTGTGAATTCTTTTTTTTTCACATCACCTTCTTTATCTATCTAGAACACATTTCTGGGATCATTTAACTTTTACAATATCTAAGGGAAACAAAAAAAATAATTCAATTTTGAAATCCACTGCTTCAACAGCTGTAGTCTGGTCGATTTCTTACCTGTCAGTAAGTGACTGTCAATTTTAGTACATTGCAAATACCTTAACTTCTTTTCAGGGTAGATAATTTCTTTTTTCCCTCTCCATCAAAGGCAAGAGAAAGTAAGAAACCTTATTATCCAACCAAAAACTTCCCATGACCAACTATTGGCGAGTGCCTGGTTTCATGATGTCACAAGACGTAGCCTACTCGCGTTGTCTGTGTATTAGGTTATTGCAGTGCTCGATTTGTTGTGCTCTTGTTTTTGGATCTTCCCTGCCCACTACTTGATGTAGTGATAAACTTTTGTCCTACATTTTCTCCTTTTTCTCTCTTTTTCTCTTTGCCCGTCCTTTTGCATTACTTCTTACAGATTTATGATAACAATTTTTCCTTGGTACAGAAAGTAAATTCCGACTATATTTATTTCTTCTGCCACATCTGTATGTATAATTTGATCTCTTTGTAAATATTGGCATGTCTGGTTATCTTGACGGAAGAGGGATGTTTGCTGGTTGTTGTACTTGCTCCCTGGAAGTGAAGTTTATTTCATGATTGTTTGGTCATTCCCATAAAAGGGGATTGAGTGCTCAAAATGTCTGCATGTGTTGGTTACTGGAGGAAAGTATCACTCTATAGTTCCTTCTAATGAGATTTTCAGCTAGCAAAACTTCATGGAAGATTGCACAGTTTTTATGAAAATTTTTAATTTTCTTTTTCTGTCGTACAGTTATGCTTACAGAAAAAATTATTTCGTCAATCTCTGATAAAAAAAGAAAACTTATTCTGCATCAACTCATCGTACTTTTCATTCTATTTATGCATTGGAGTTGCATTTTTTATTTTATGTTCATATGTTCAGCCCTCAGCAATTATTTAAAACTAGTTGTATCAAGTGGGACCCCCCTCCAACTCCCCCCCCCCCCCCCTCCCACAAAGAATACTTCAGAATATAATTATACATAGATAAAAAGGTTTGTAAAATTGAGATATTTTGTAGTTAGTCAATGTTCATGCAAGGAGGAGGTGTTGCTAAAAATAAACTTTCTGATATGAGGTTTGAAAATGTACGAGATGAATACACCACTGATACTGAATGCTTATTGGGGACAAATGTGTTTCCCCAAACTCAAACTATTTCACTGGATTCATTTTCATCATCATCACAGCTAATACTCATCTCAAGCTAGAAAATATACAAAGGTATTTAAATGAATTGAATGGTAGTAGTTTAGTGTTGTGAGAAATCTATTGTGCTTGGTGGCGGTGTGTACAGTTAAATGCTTGCAGTGGGACCATTGGGTTATTTTGCCTCATGACTGAACATTTTTAAGTACCCAGTGAGGGTTTTTTTCTTCACATTTTGTTGTCACCAGAACTTCCTTTTATCATATCCAGTGTCTGGATGAAAGTGAGTCAGCGCTGTGACTTTTGGATTAGTGAACTGTAAATATTGCAGAATTGACCCACCAAAGAATTGCTGGAAAGTGAGGCAGTTTTGCAGTGATACGTCGGGATCTCAGTGTTGGCCTTTACAATCTTCAGATATTTATGAGGCGAAAATGAGAATGTCAACTCTGGCTGAAACGCAAAATGTATATTTGCTTCATAAAAATTTTGAGATAGTAGGTTAAGACAGCACTGAGCTCGTGGTGTGTGTAGGAACAATGTATTGTGTTTTAAGAAAGTTCAGAATGGAAGAGAGAAAGAGAGAGGGGAGTTATTCATTTTTATGTTGAAGTATCCGCTAGTGTTTGTTAGTGCTGTGTGTGTGAATGGATCTCAAGTAAAAGTCCAATATATATCATGACATTTTTTGCAAGTTCGAATTTGTAGACAATTTACGATGATGTCAACAGATAAGAAAGTGAAGTTATTAAAGTGAATTTCTGCCTGATTCATTTCTTCCTGGTAATGTATATACTGAAGTCAAGAACTAATTCCCTAGCCATTGGAGCATAGGGCTCTGAAAAATTCCTAAAGAAAGTATGACATTCCGTTATTATCTGGACAAATTTCAACCCCTGCTACCAACGTTTTTTTAAATTTATATGCGGCTTTCTATGGCCAGTCCCAGAGGCTGAAGAGAGAATTTGCTAGATAGTGGTATCTCATCATGATTTACGAGTCAGCTATTGTAATGGTTGGATTTCAGCACGTTCGCCAAAGCCACACTTTAACTTGACTTAATATAGAAGATAGGATCAGAGAATGTGGTTAGCTGAACAAGAAAAGTCCACTACACTAGACCATCTGTTACTGTTGTTCATGTTCTGTTTTGCCAAGCACTGGTATATTATTCCCACTGGTTTCTCTCCAAAGATCAAACTCTGTGACCCTTATTTAATATGCATATATACATGTATTATTATGATGTGTGCTGTCACATGTATTTTGTGTATTTGTGTTTGTGTGTGTGTGACGAGGCGCGAATGGGAAGAAAAAGAAGATGATGATTCCTAAAACGTACAATATGTCTATGATGATACTATAGCAAAGTGTGTTCTATACATAGCTGCTACTGGGGAATTTCAGGATAGTTGGTGGTGGGCGGGTGTTCTGGTGTGGTCTGCTCCTACTACTTCTTTCTATGAGTTTTTTTTGTCTTAATTTACTTTCTGGCACTGAAGTGACCTAACTGTTTTGATAGCGCTGTGATACTCAACAAACAAATGTCAAAATAAGAAGGAAATTCACACGAGGGTGGGAGTGCACAGGAGCAACACGGGAGAGATCTAAGGGTACGTTCACGCTACTCACAGTAATAGTTTGAAAAATATGGTCAAAATAAGATAATCTAGAGCCTTGTTTGTTTTTTGGTAGGAAAATATGACAAATTTGACAGGTTTTTACTGTTCTGTTTTCCGCAAGTATAAATAAGTATCAGGATCATGCCGCAGTTTCTCATAGTGGAGGATAGCAGCTGAAGACTCGGACCAAACAGTGGTAGTGAGATTTCCTCTATACAACAGTAAATAATAATAATAATAATAGATTGCATTTATATAGCGCATATCCCAATACTGGCTCTATGCGCTTTAAAAAAAGTGGCAGCTATGTATAGAACACGAACACACTATGGCGGTGCCAGTGTCCATTTGATGACGGTTTATCTTATTTGGCTTCTCTTATTTCACATGTTAACAGGGTTCCACTCTGCCTGTAATACGAGCATGTATAGTGTATGTGTGTACAATGTATCTTAGTGGTATAATAGTTCTTGTAAAGGGGAATCTGATTTTCATTTTGTATTGTTATGACTTTGGCAACAGATTAAAATAAGATTTATCTCTTAAAAAATAAATGAGGTGGTGTAAATTGAAAAGTAAATTGATTCAAGAATTTGACAATCCATGTATTGTAAAATGGAAGATTATTGTTGATCTTTATATATATTACATGTACATTAACGTGAGATTGGTGTAAATTCAAATAATTGTTAAAGTCAAAGTCGGCTACTAGAACATGATATAGACTTATATATCAGGGATTGGCAAACTACTGCCTGCTCGCAAGACTTTGCCCGTGTTCTGTTTCATTCCAGCTCAAAAGTCCATCTAGTAAAATTAAAATAATTAGTAGTCAATATGGCCCTTTGTGAGTTGATGTTCAATATGTGAATAAATAGTAAAACATAACTTTTCATGCTTGAAATTCACATTGAAAGTTTCCGCCCAGCCGAAAATAAAAGATCTGATATTTTGTCTTGTGAAATGCCTTACTACATATGATGTAGCGTCAGTTCGTCTCACATTTCACAGCATTAGTAGGCTATTCCAACCTATTTTGCACAACTTCCTCCTGCCTCGGCCTGTGAGATGCTCTAAGTAACTCAATGTGGCCTGCGACATGGACACGCTTGCCTGTACCTCATTTTGTCCTGAAAAACATCAAAATGTGTCGGCAAATGTAAACTGGCACCTGTGGTATAATGACTAGGTTGTTTGCTCTTAGCACCCATAAGACAAGAGTTCGGGTCCCAATATCTTCCACTGGGATTATCATTATTGTGTTGTGTGAGTCTTCTCCATTCCTGTGTTTGACAAATAGCTGCATGTACATGTACGAGTACAGTATTGTCATGGTGCTGAACAAATGGCCTAATATGAATTGATACAGAATCGAATGACTTCTATGTAAATTTGTTTTAAAAAGTGCCAATACAGTTTTTCTTAGATTTAAGAAATTGCAAAATGACACAAGTGATCAAGTGGTAATTATTATTTAAAGAAACGGGAATGTTCTCAAAAGGGAAAAACAAAATTACTTATAGAGGCCATTTGCTCAGCACCACGATGGTATAGGCTACTTTGTGTATGTTATTGTTAACAGTATACTGTGTTACTGTGTATACGTATAGTATACAGTATACTGTGTTACTGTGTTTACGTATAGTATACAGTATACTGTGTTACTGTGTTTACGTATAGTATACAGTATACTGTGTTACTGTGTTTACGTATAGTATACAGTATACTGTGTTACTGTGTTTACGTATAGTATACAGTATACTGTGTTACTGTGTTTACGTATAGTATACAGTATACTGTGTTACTGTGTTTACGTATAGTATA
>JAUKPP010247305.1:0-34700 GCA_032273245.1 Phyllaplysia taylori | reverse complement strand
CCGTAAAACTGGTACCCAAACCAAAACCAAAACCGTAAAACTGGTACCCAAACCAAAACCAAAAACCGTAAAACTGGTATCCAAACCAAAACCAAAAACCGTAAAACTGGTACCCAAACCAAAACCAAAACCGTAAAACTGGTACCCAAACCAAAACCAAAAACCGTAAAACTGGTATCCAAACCAAAACCAAAAACCGTAAAACTGGTACCCAAACCAAAACCAAAACCGTAAAACTGGTACCCAAACCAAAACCAAAAACCGTAAAACTGGAGTGGCAACCAAACCGTACCAGAGTTTTCGCCAACAACCAACTCTGCCACAGTGGTGATGTACATCCCCAGTACCCTTGACTGGTTGCAGGGAAACTAAGATTCCCATACAAACTGATCATTTCACAAGTAAAATGACACAGCGCGCGAATATTAGATTGAAAAAAAATCGTAATATTTGACGCAAATACTTTTGGTTTGCTTTCATTTGGTTACCAATTTTACGTCCCTTGCAACATTGCAATGTCATTTAAGACTACTTCGACCGGCCTGTCAGGGCAAACCCGGGCTGAGAGGGAGAGTGATGGGTTCCAGCAGAAAAATGATACTTTTATTCACTACTGATAAGTCCAAGAATAATCCTCATAGTTCTGACTCAAAACGTCCACAGATAATTCTCACAGTTGTGGCGCTGTGGTGCAATGGTTAAGCTCTTCGCCTGTCAATGTCATGCGGAAGACCCGAGTTCCATCCTGAGTGTGGACGATTTAGGGTTTTTTTCTGCTGGAATTTTTCCATCTCAGCCCGGGTTGGCCCTGACAGGCAGGGTCGAAGTAGCCTGTCTCTTAAATGACATTATTGTATAAATGTTGCAGGGGATGTAAAACTGGTAACCAAATCAAACCAAAGCTCACAGTTCTAAACTCTTCTTAACAGACCGACGCTGTGGTGTAATGGTTAGGCTCTTCGCCTTACATGCGGAAGACCCTGGTTCGATCCCCGATCGCGGACGATCTGGGATCTTTTCTGCTTGGATTTTTTCCCTCTCAGCCCGGGTTGGTCCTGACAGGCAGGGTCGAAGTACCCCGTCTCTTAAATGACCTTAGAGTGTTGCACGGGACGTAAAACTGGTAACCAAACTACCCAGACAACCCACAATCAAGAAGAAAAGTAACAAGGGTTTCTAATTAAAGGGAAACAACTACATACATGAATGTGAATTATATGAGAAATCAATATCTTTGTTACTCCCCTTTTCAAGGATTGAGCGTCCGAAATAATTTTCAAAACATGATTAAAAAAAAAGAAAAGATTTCTAATTAAAGGCAACTAACTTTGTATATTTCAAATTAGGGAGAATTATCTTTGTTAGTTTCCTTTAAAAAGGAGTGAAAGTCGAAATAGTTTTCAATGCAATGTAGCCTACTTATACAAATTATCATGATCAAGAAGACGATAACAAAGGATTTCTAATTAAAGGGAACAAACTATGTAAATTGAAAATTAGTGAAACAATATCTTTGTTACTTCCCTTTGATAAAGATCAACATCCGAAATAAAATTTTCACCTCGCCTCAAGAACACACGATTTCCAAATAAAGGGAAACAACTATGTAAATTATAAAATGGGAAACAATATTGTTGTTACTCCCCTTTAACGTCCAAAAACAATTTTCAGCGCTGGTTTTGGTTTGGTTTGGTTACCAGTTTTGCGTCCCCTACAACACTGTAAGGTCATTAAAGGGATGGCCTACTTCCACCCAGCCTGTCAGGGCCAACCCGGGCTGAGAGGGAAAAAGCAGAAAAAAGGACCCAGATCGTCCTTGTTCGGAGATTGAACTCGGGTCTTCCGCATGACAGGCAAAGAGCCTAACCATTACACCACGGCGCCGGTTCGCTGGTTTTATGTCTCTTTCAAGCCCTGTAAGGCTATTCTAGAGGAGAGCTACTGCTAGGGCTAACCCATAGGCCAACTGAGAGGGGCATTATAAACCGACAGAGAGACAGAGATGCTCGTCCAAGGAGGGGGCCGAACTCCTGTTCTCTGTGTGATTCCCAAAGAGCCTACCATTACACCACAGATGCCGGTATCCACCAATCCTGATGCGGAAGGTAGTAGTCATAGACATCTATAAATAGACAGTTTACTCTGATGTCACATCCCTAATCCATGGGCTCCTCCATAGCCATAAGAGCAAAAAATGAATAAAACATTAGCATAGAGGGCGTAGACCAATAATGGGTATGGTGCATCACCCCTTCATTTATTAGGTAGATAAAGGGGAGGGGGGGAGGGGGGTCGTTGGCCGAGCGACAGTGCGCCCGCCTATAGATGAGGAAGTCCTGGGTTCGAATACGGGGAGGTTCACTGGGATTTTTTCGGAGTTTTCATGGTTCCGACCCTCGTACTATCGGAGATGGACATAAAATGCGGAGGTCTCGCCTCGTAAATGACCTTACAGTGTTGCATGGGACGTTAAACCCAAAAACATTAGGTAGGCTAGATGCACCTAAATGGTGGCACAAATGAACTTAAAATTTATACTTCTGTGCAGGGATGCACCAATAAAGTGCAGGCTTCCACTCTCTACTGAATGCTCAACTTTATATAGTGGTTTCGTTTGATTGCAAGTTTTACATCCCTCGCAACACTGTAAGGTCATTTTAGAAACGGACTACTTGTACTTTGACCGTGAGAGGGATGAATCCCAGCAGAACATAGATCGTCCTCACGTGTGATCGAACTCAAAGTATTCTACATGATAGGCGAAATGCCTAACCCATAACACCACAGACACAGAACCATACTAAATTAATACCATGGCAAATAATTTGGTATTGGTTCTGCGCCCCTTGTAACACTAAAATGTCATTTAAGAGGCGTGCTACTTCAACCCTGCTGGTCAGGGCCAACCAGGGCTGAAAGGGAGTAGGCCTACCCCGTTATATCTCAGCAGAGGGACATAGATGTTCATACAATAAAACATGGGGTCAATAGCTCAACTATAGGAACTGATTTTTTCCCCACTTCACAGGAGAGACAAAAAAAATAATTTCTGCTAGAATATTAGTCAAGATACGACAGAATGGATCTTGACCACTGTCCCTTTTTTATAAATCGCCAGACTCTGTGAAATTTTACAGTGCCTTGAAATATGCAAAAAAGTGGATTTTGCCAAAATCGATTTGCGATAGTTGAGCTCCCACCTTGCTATTTGTTCAGTTGTTTGCACGCGGACGATCTGGACTTTTTTCTTCTGGGATTTTTTCCCTCTCAGTCCAGGTTGGCCCTGACAGACAGGGTCGAAATAGCCCGTCTCTTAAATGACCTTACAGTGTTGCAGGGGACGTAAAACTGGTAACCAAACCAAACCAAACCAAAGTTGTTTGCACCAAGCAGTGGTCATAAAGCTAATGGCCAGACACTTAAGTTAATACAACATAAAACACTCATCACCTCTCAAACAATATTTACACAAAGAAAAAAACATACTACAACAACCAAAGTTCAACTGTACTAGATTTAATTTTGAAACAACATGTTAAAATCGCTATTATAAACACATCTCTAATTTTAAGACTGTACATTTAAAAAAAAAAAAAATCACACAAATGAACCTGCAGAAAGGTTTTCGGATTTTGAGGACAAAAACACACCCAGGGAAAAATAGATTGATTGAATAGATTTAGGATGGAACGGAGAGGAGAAAAAACATTACATATCGATGTGGTGTACGGAGGAATTAATATAATTATAATCATTAAGGTAAGACGGGAGGACTTTGCGATTTTCTTCCTTACATGAAAAAAAAAGTTAACACACAGAACAGATGAATTTGTTATGTGCCAACTCACAAACACTCCAACGAGGCTGGCGGGGTCGCTAGACGGGCTAGTTTGCCTCCAGCACAAGTCCACAACACATCAGGTGTACGCGGGCACTCGCTAACTCAGACACAAAAATACATCAGACCTTTCTGTCCCTCAGGAGAATCTTGACCCTTTGTGCTTGTGCAATTCATCATCTCTGCTGTTTTATCCAAAAGATTCATAATGCATTTACTCGTGTTTTCTTTACCTCACATCCAAACCACCTCTTACAGTGGTTCTGCTTTTGGCAAATATTCTTGTTCACAGACAATACTGATTCTCAAAAATCACAGAGAGAGTGAGAGCAATGTCTTCTTACTTCTGTATAAAAGATTTATCGTGTATGTTCTTTCAAAGTTGAAACCTGCAAAGCACTCAGCATTGTAGTGTACAGATACTCCGGAGCCATACTTGCCCTAACAAAGTACAGGATATCACACTTTCACTGGCATAAAAAAAAATATTTTAGTCAGTTTTTCCGTGAGAAAAAGGACGTTACAATGAAGTGGATGAACCTCACACATCAGCTCAATAAATAACATGAATGATTTGCAAAAAAAAAGGTAAGAGAAAATGTTTTCAAAGGGGAAAAAAATTGTCATATTATTCTATGTACAAGTCTGACCTGCATCACCTTCAATGACAAAAATGCAATATTACATGGTGTTCACATGGAGACGAAAATATAATTTTCTTCAAGAAAAAAAAAATCACCAACAGTATCCCAATAATTAGAAATATGAAAAATATATAGCCATGTTATATAAGAAACTTTCAAGGCAGTTACTTTCATGTACGTGGGTGTGTTTCCCCTCCTCCACTTTCATGTGATCAACGTTCCTGAGCGATGGTTGATGAAATGGCCGCCCACTCGGGCGAGGGCCGATGCCGTTGGGTTTTTCAGCCTGCGATTGTTGGCATGGAGAGATCTCGCTTTGCAACTTTCGACAGACGAACCCATGCTTGATTTGATGCTCAAATCAGAAACTTGCTGCTCATGACTAATGTGGACTTTGTCAACAGAATTTTCAATATATCTCTCAGTTCTCTAAAAAAGTTTAAATTAAATTCATACACATCTCTACGACTGCCCGCCATTTATTGATAAAAAGCTTGGCACTAGTATACGTTCTATTAAACAAAACTGTACTAAGCTACTCTTAATTTGAACTAAGATTTTGAACCATAGATTCTGCTGGCACTGAAAGACCTTCCACCAACACCACCACACCAGATGTTGCTGTGTGTGCGTGTGTGGATAAGCCAGACATTACAGAGGCGGCAAACAATCTTACTCCAACCTCTTCAAAATGGTCAAACCATTTACAAAGCTTCGAACACTCTTAAAAAAAATCATTAAAAAAAATTCGGCTTTATCTTTGAGGATACAGAAACGGGTGGGTGGGGGACAAAAAGCATCAACTCAAAACGAGTAGAAATCTTACAACTAAACACAAAACGCATCACTCTTCCAGCATTTTGCTCAATGCTGCCTAAGGTAGTGTACATGGGAAAGACATAGAAAGCTGGAACACTGGGGGGGAGGGGGGAGGGGCTTGATCAAACTGAGCTGACCACTACATCTACGCCTACTCCCTAGGGAGGACAGGAGTGGCAAATGGACAACACTGAGCGGGACAGGGAACAAGTCCAAAGTAAGAAAATATAACAATACCAAGAAAAACATTGAGGGATCCACATAAACATTTAAAATAAATTGAAACTGTAAAAAATCTAATAACAACACCAATCATTGCAGGCAAAGGGAAAAAAAACTAGGAAATAGTAGACCTTCAAAGGTACACAGCCATAGACTATGTTCTGCATAATTCAAGACCTGCAATCTTCAACATGGATAAACATAGAGAGTGTTCACGTCTAGTCGAGGAGACAAATATCCGCAGTGACTGTCTCTTTGTGCGTATTTCTGTGTGCGTGCGTGTGTGTGAGAGAGCGCATGTGAGTGTGGCCAGCCTCACAGATGACATTATAAAGAACCCACACACAGAGATAAAATGACTTGCACTGTCAGATCTTATTGCTGTGATGTCTTCATCCCTCTGCCAACAGTCTTCGATCTTTGCTGCGGTAGACTCATAGACTTGCTACATTACTTCTCTTCTTCTCCAGTTTGCCCTGCGACTTCTTTCTCACAAAGATCTCAAGTAAAAAATTATGTCCTCATAATTACTCCTCTCATCAAAAACGATGTTACTAGTTTTTGGTTGGTTTTCTTGTGAACACTCTTTCCCCAACCACAGCGCATTTCTTACTATATATTATCTAATATAAATACATCAGGATCACAGCCAGAGCAAGCCACTTGGGTGTTCTCGAAACATTAAGGAAAAATAAGTCCGCTACACATAGACCGGGGGTTACAAGTGAGGGCAAAATTCATTTTCATCCGCATTCTGACAGGGCTGGACTCCCACTAGGGCAGTGCTTATATAGGAGGAGACAAGGAGGAGACACTGCGCAGATACGACAGGCCCTACCATCTCCTGATGGTTTCCGCGGTTTCCGCTGCGGGGGGAACATGAGGGAGAAAAAAATAACACAAATAAAACAAACTTGAGGATTGGTTTTTAAAAAATTATACTAGCGCTATGCGACCAAGTTAAAAATACTGGCGCCATGCGACCAAGTTAAAATAAATCAGATCTTACGAATGTCATGTCTTTCAGTTCCCAGTGTAGAAATACTGATATAGTTATGACTATACTGGCTCTTATTTGTCATGGTGACAGTTTTCCATTTCTTCATATCATTTACCACAATGTTTCCACACAATAAAAGCTTCTTGCACAAAAGAACAAAGCGCTATTCTCCTGGACTATTCATCAGAACGAAATCGTGTGCTCAAGTCCACTCAAAGCAGTTCAGTGCTCAGTTGTGATGTAAAAAATCTACAAGCCAGTGCCGAACGGGTGGAAAAACCAGCTATCAGAATACAATCCAGAATTGACCCTCGTGTGGGGGGAAGGGGGATTACAACAACAACTGGACAGAGAAAAAGAATTGCTTCCGCTCTTCTCTATTGGACAGATAAAAAACAATCACTTGACCCAGCAGTTGCTCTTAGGACACGGGGTGGGGGGAGGAAAGGTATAGATCACTTCATAAACTAAGATCTAGCTCGTCACTACAGACAATCCAGTAACGCACACAAGTGTACAATTGTAAGATTTTTTAGAGAACGTACAGAATAAACAATTCATCCCATCAGTAGAGCTAGAGCAAATGCATGCTAGCTGAGACTACGCGCTGCAATTCGCATTTCCAGTTTTACTACGCACATTTCAGTGTCTCCGCCTGCTGTCAATGACATGCTTGCTAATACTCTTCTTCTTATGCTTTCTCCCTGCTGCAACCAGAAACATTTCCACTACGTTACAGTGAGAAAAACATTTGCAAATTTGGTGAACAGAAAAAACAAAAGTTGTTAATGCCAACTAATAAAGTAAAAGCTGGTGCTTTTGATTAAATGGTTATAAGTCATTGCCACAAATTAGGTTGATCGTTTTACAATCTGAGACTGGACATTTTGGTGTGGATAAATAAATGTCACAAAGCATAGGTGATCCTCTAAGGCTTTTGTCTAGCTAGTAGGCCAGCAAGTCTTGGTGACGACAGCCAATCTAATCACTAGATGGCGCCGGGGACATCAAATATTTGCATAAGTTCATGCGAGCGACTGCTGGGCTGGGTGGAGAATCCAGCCTGACCGCACAACCAGCGCTGGATATGGCAGGCCCGAGATGGAGAGGCTGTCAGTGTCACCGAGTGTCGTGCCGTGTCAGTGTCACTGTGTCGCGTCACTGCCAACCAGGCGAGTGTCACCTGGTACAGACACGACTGACAGTCTGGAGTCTGCAGCGGCAGCAAGGGCAGGAGTAGCAGCGGCGGCGGCGGTAGCAGCAGCAGCAGCAGCAGCAATGGCAGCAGCAGCGGCGGCAGTAGAGAACTGCAGCGTCAGATTGGAGGATACACTGGGTATACGACAGGGTCAAAGGAAGAGGTAGCATCCACCATTCAACTAGCAGATCCTCAGTGTGCAGATCGGGGGTACACGGATTGTCTTCATACAAACAAACATTTCAGGTGGAGGGAAGGCGAAAAAAAAGTGGTTAAATGGACGAGTTTTTCAGTTTCCTTAGGTTTTGGTTTTTAAATCTCTTTGTATTTCTTTTGTAGGTTGTCATTTTTGTTTTAAAACATCTTTCATGAGACAGCTGGTGATGGTGCTAGAGCTGTTGACGATTGCTCTCTCAAAAGAAGCCAGGATAATCTGAAAATAATGACAAAATCATAAAATGTCAACCGTATGGCAGAGGAGAAGTTAGACATTATAGCCTCACCATAGTGCTACAGATTGAGGCGAAGAGAGTTTGGGGAGGGGAGGGGACGGTGGTGATAATAGTTTTTAATGATTGTAAAGCGCATAGAGCTTGCTTTCAAGCGGGGATATGCGCTATATAAATGCAATCTATTAATCTATTAATAGTGAAAAATATCCACAGTAATGTGGTAAAAAAGGACAAGTAAAGAGGCACTGAAGCCACTTTCTGGGTGCAGCAGAGTGCTATTAAGGCACTTGCTGAAATCATATAGAACTCCCAAAAGAGTGCTCAGGAAACTCATTGGAAAATGTGGCTTTGATGAACACTTCATCATTGAAACTGTTTGAAAAGGGGGAAGTTACACCCACTGCATTAAATCAGAAAGTCGAACCCTAAGGGGAGGGAAGGGGGGAACAGGAGGGGGGAGAAAAGGTCTCTTAAATAAAAAGCTGGGGGAAAAAAACCCAACAAATCAGCAGCTGTAATACAACAATGCACCATTTAGCGTGTTTCTGAAACCATCAGTCTCACACTACCTGTATATGAAACACAAATTGTGCAGCACAGCATGCAGTTCAGAAACATTTTTATTACAGTAAGAATAAGATGAGTTCAGTCATTTTTACTACTGGGGAGGGGAGGGATTAAACAGGAAAGTTCATTTAGTTTTCCACACCTTTTTGCACAGATATGGGTAATGATTAGCACATAGTCTAGATCAGTTAGCTCAACTTTTCACGTTTAGTAGTGGGAATTTTCATGTGAGGTTTCCAAAGGTGTACATAAAAGTTCTAAATAAAAGACATTTTCACTCAGTTATGTTAAGCTCCAGGAGTCGTTCATTCTTAGGTTCATGTCAGTTCTGTTTGTCTTTCATTAGAAATTCATGTTAAATGTCAGTTCTGTTTGTTTTTCATTAGAAATTCATGTTGCATGTCAGTTCTACGTCTACCACAGAGGAAGGGCAAGCTCACTGCGAGTTTTGCACACTTTGTCTATGATGCAATACTTGACTGAATGTCTCAATACTGTTTAGCATGATTAGACAAAGTTAACAATTGCTGAACCATAACTGTAAATACTATTTAGTGCAAGTATTTCTTCATTTTTCTGTCCCATTTGGCATGCGAAGTATGCACTGAAATATTGTAAGCACAATCAATTGAATCTGCTACTCTAGTAACACATCTAAAGTGCCCAAACTTTACACAGTGAACTGAATAAATTAACTAGACACAAACCCAAATTAAAACATGAACCAATTCGTTATGTGGATTACTATGCTAGTACTAAGGTCTCTGTGGTGTTTTGATCTGCTGTTCCGGCTTTATAAAAAAAAGCAGATTATACTCGCTATTTCCCAGCCGTTTCTATCCTTGTTTCCAGTGGTGGCTACTTCCATAAATCTTCTACATGTATTATCTGGATAGATTAACTTTGAACTTTGGCCTTAAATTTACACGTCACAATTATTCTGATAAAAAATAAGTTTTTCTATTTTTCAAATAGAAAACTTAACTCTACGAAATTAATCCTACCTGAAATTCATCCCACAAACCTACTCATCATCCTTAAAGTGCTACAGCTACAAGGGACATAAAATACTCCCCTTTCGCCCCAATCACATGAATATTATAATTATAGTATACATAGCTGATCCTCAAAGTAGAAAGGAGTAAAAGCTATGGTTTCTTATGACAACTAAATTAATGGCTTTAAAGATATGTGATTGAAAAACAAAGAAATCCATCCCTGGTGACTTACAGAATGAAAAGAATTTGTCCTTCCAAACTTTCAATTTACTGATCACAACACAGTGATTTTAGTGAGAAAACAATAGAGCTAAGACATCTTGTATTTCTATGACTGGTCTGAATCATGAATAAAATTGTGGTACATTTTATCACCGAGTCAGCACAACAAAATACAAAAGAGACCAAACACTAAAACCTCCACAAATCTGTTAAACTAAAAATTACACACATGGAATACTAACACAATGAAGTAAAAAAAAAAAAAAAAAAAAAAAAAAAAAAAAAAAAAAAAAAAAAAAAAACTTTTTTAAATTTAGGTTTTAGCGTCTTCTCAGAAAGGAATTATATATCTTATTGCCCAAACTGAACTAAGGGAGATAATTAAAAAATCTAACCCTAAACTTCATGCATGCAAATGAAAAAAAACAAGAAAATCTCCCATTACTTGTAAAGCAGTCACATGATGATCACAACAGCAAAATAATTGCTATGATGTTGAAAAATTAAAGTAGCATAAAGCAGCTATAAAATTTAAAAGAAAAAAAAATAAAAGCAAATAAAAGAAAACCATTACAAGTTGCACAATATTGTGTACCTACCCTGCAAGTGTGTTGTATACTAGAGCCTACCGTGCAGCACGGGGTGAGGGTGGGCTAGACGCAAGGCAAGAGTGCTGGTGTTGAGCATGCAACATTATATGCCATGTTGAGCATGCAACACGCCGTGCTATCATGCTTCAGTCTAGAGATGAGCTGGCGTTGAGCATGCAACACGCCGTGCTATCATGCTTCAGTCTAGAGATGAGCTGGCATTGAGCATGCAACACGCCGTGCTATCATGCTCCAGTCTAGAGACGGGGTGGCCGTAAGGACAGACACACCATATCTCCACTTGCCTCATGCCATCACATCCGGGCGGAGAAGCCGTAATATTCCAGAGGATATGTTCCTGTACATCATGCCTCAAGCTTCTCAGGAAAGATTTTGACATGCTAGTCATGCAAGACTTTTAAGACATGGCTCAGATGGAACTCATACATCATCCCATGTTCAAGCGATTTATGACACATGCAAGAAATTATAACATGACATAGCATGCTAATCGTTTTATCATGAATTAAGGTAAGTCAAGATTTGACCTATCAATATACCGGGTATGCAAGAAATAATATGACATAGCATGCTAATAGCTTTATCATGACTTATGATGCGTCAAGACTGACCAGTCAATATATTCATGCCGCAGCTGGAAATATAACCAACACTTAACCTGACAATTTGCATGATTTTTTCTTGCCATGTGTTAGAAATAATATCAGGTCATGCTTCATATTTTTGTGACAGAGGTTTTGATGAAATGTTCCGTGTCTTTTAAATTGGCATAAAATGTCGAATGCCCATTCCAAGGCGATAGCAGAACCTCATGTCCTAGTCCTAGTATTATACTATTTCACTACTTTCCTGACCAGCTTTAACAATGGCATGTACCACAATGATGTAGCTGATCCCAACATGCTTATTTGCATATTTGTTTTCATTAGTCTAGTTGCAACCTTAGTTGACACTTAATCATTTCAATATTTCTAATAATACAAATATCTTTCAAAATATAACTTTTGATATTATGGTTGGACTTTCCTCAATATTAGTGACCCAAACAGCCAAGACCACCAACCTCTGTTCATATTGGCACATAAACATAAATCCTCAAAGATTCGTGAATGAATGATCAAGTCAGAAATAGAAGGATTCTAGATCCGTATTCCATGATATCATAAGAATAATATGCAGGTGATAGGAAAAATGTCCCTCTGCCGAATATTGCATAGTATACCCAATGAAGGTAGGTATGAAGTTACACGCTTGGTGCACGAAACTTACTTTGTGTTGGAACAAGGTCAACAAGGTGACAAATGGTGAAAGGAAACAGCCAAAAAATATCAGTCTTAATCTCCCTACTGACAGGACACAAAACACGTCTGGTCTGCTTCTTTAAAAAATACTGGAATGTGCACAATCGTTCAATTCATTATGGTCAATAAAGGGAATTTCAGGAACTTCTCATATAACGCAAATCACTTTTCTTATTTCGATATTCTTTTGTTTCCTTCAGCTTAATACAACTTCAGTTTTAAATACTCCTGAACAAAATATGAAGTGATTTTCTACAAGACATACTTTGCTCCTAGTGAGGAAGGAAGTAACAGGACAGAGGATACACCAAAACTACACGTTAATACAGATAGACCATCAAATCTCATGAGCATTGACAATCCAGGGTATCCTATCTCACCTTTGGATACAATTTCTTCTGATAAAATGGTATTATAACACTAAATATGCTGTATAGAGGCATTGATGCTGATAGTTAAGAACCCGAATCTCTAACAATTGCCAACAATAAAAAATAAAAGTTTTTAAAAATTATTACTGGAATGTACCATAATGATATGATGAGTGGAACAACAAACCGCAATGATTACTTTTCTCAGTTCCTACGAGTTCCGTTCAAGACTCAGCTGTCACCCTAGAAAATATCTTCTTTTCCTCAATTACCAGGCGCAAATTAGTCATCAATCAAGCTATATCTTACAGGAACTCCACACAAGCTAGGTATAGTATAAGTGGTGCAGATAATCTCTTTTTAATTTAAATTCTACAACCTAACTGAACTTCCAATCTGCTTGAAGATTTGCATTTCTTCTGCTGTTGAAAGTGTTTCACTTGGTGATTTTCTTCTTGACAAAAAAGTAATTAAAAAAATAAAGCAACTTCAACTTAAAACTGCAGAAAGCTACTGGCAGTGTGAAATGCAACACGCGTGTAAAAGACAAAAGTCACCATCTTATCAAAACACGAAGTAAAAAAATTCTTCAAAACCACAAAAGAAACAGGTGTATTCCAAATTCCACCGAAAATTAAAAGTACAAAAAGAAAATGAATACCGAATCAATAAAAAAAAATGGAATGAAAAACCGACAACAGTAAAAAGGAATGTATTTTTGGTCCACTACTTCATAGTCATACTTCATACTAACAAATCACCTGCAATTTCTCTGTAGCACTCCTATAGTGCGATGTAGTTTTTGATCATCATACCATTTGATGAGTTGTAGACCTATTCCTATTGTATTAATTAAACCTATCATCATCCCCTAATATATGTTCTTTCACACACTATCTGTATTTTTAGGTAACATCACCCATATTTACTTTTATAAAAATGTAGCAATACAAATTTTTTCCACTTCAGATTTTAATTGCCCTAGACACCTAACTGTAAATATCTTTAGAAAATACGAATTGCGCATGAAATGACAATACCAATCTGTTCATATCCCTACTGTAAAACAAATTTCCCTATGGATATCAATGAAGTACCATTTAGTTATTTATCATTTATTTCTGAGCTAAATCTATTTCTATAAATTTATCCCTGTACTTTCATTTAAGTATACATGAAGTCTCCAAGTGCCCTAGTCTCTGCCAATTGTGAGAAAAAAAACACGAATCAAAGTGAAGAAAAACGCCAAAAGTGGTTATAAAGCTGAAACCATGAACTTCTATCCCATCACTTTCCTCTTGATTTTCCTTGTAAAAATTTCTTCTGACTGCTGAAAGGAAGTGTATTTTGTCAAAAGCTAAAATATTTTTCCCTCAGGAACAAAAAAGTATTGTCTTATCTCATCTTATCTTTAACGAAAAGAGATCCTTGAGCAAATGTGATGGGATAACAGTTAACAGGAGAAGCACGACGGGCGTGTATGGTTGGATATATGTATAGATATATATGATGAAACAACGCATAAAGCCGCAAAAAACAGAATTACTTGAGAAGGAAAGAATGTGTAACCATTTATATTACCTTGAGATCAGGAGCTCAACCTATGACTTTACTGTGGCAAAAATAGCAAAGGGAGAAAAGGAATAAAAACCACCTACTGGATAGATGCAAAACTTAAGAGATTTAAGGAACACACACAGTCCACCCACCATTCTCAAATGTGCAAATATGAAACACACACACATACACACATTCATTTCAGTTAGTTGCAACACAGAAACCATATGGATCAAAATATATAGTCACAAAGATATAGATATATATAATACATACATATTCATCAAACGTAAGAACAAGATGCAAACATATACTGCATACCAGTAGTTAATTGATTTACGAATCATAAGCAAACCTGAGCACCCATTGAAAGCAGCTTGGTAGGGGCTGGGCATTCATACCCTGTATTGGGATCTGGCATTAGCTTGGTAGTCGGAGAAGGAGAACATTGACACACACATGTCTTGGTAGGACGTACAGACTCTCAAGCAGAGGGTAGGCACAGAGGATGGAACAGCCAGCGAGAGGTCAATCAGAACACGTGTCTTGATTCCATTCATTCACAAGTAGGACATAGACTCTCAAGTAGAGGGTATGCACAGAGGATGGAACAGCGAGCCAGAGGTAAATCAGAACACACAAGTCTTGATTCCATTCATTCACAAGTAGGACATAGACTCTCAAGTAGAGAGTAGGCACAGAGGATGGAACAGCGAGCCAGAGGTCGGTCAGAGCACGTGTTGGTTCCATTCATTCACAAGTAGGACATAGACTCTCAAGTAGAGGGTACGCACAAAGGATGGAACAGCCAGCCAGAGGTCAATCAGAGGTCATGTGTCAAAGTACACTATGGTTTAAGGCCATAGGTACAAAGACTTAGCTAAAGGACAGGCTATATTGTGTCATGCATTACATTATTGTTCTGCTTTTCTATTGTTTTTAAACAATATTCAAGCAAAACATGTTCTTTGTTAAGGTTTGTTTGGTTACAGCGTCAAAGATTATATGGTCAAGTATTTTTACCAAGAGCAACCACAAATATAATCCTCATCTCTTGAAAATTTATTTAACATTTTGGAATGTTGTGATTACAAAGTTTTGTTTTCAGGTAACAAACGACTGAGAAAAGAAAAAAATTAAAAAAATTAAAAATGAATTAATTCCACATCTACAGTAATATTTGTATGGAGGAAAACAGGTGGAAAAAAGAAAAGAAAAAAAAGGGCAAGTCGGATAAAAAATACCGTCACCAAAAAATGTTCAAAGGATCTTCACCTCATGACTGCATTTGCCAAGTTTTTCTGGTTTGGGTTGATTAAAAAACAAACCAGGAAGCAGGAAGGAGCAACACAGGGAATGTACAAGTACAAAAGCTTGGGAAATCAATCATTTGGCATTTCCAAGCAAAAACAAAGTGATAGAAAAATAGAAATAGCAAAAGCAATGGAATAGAAGAGCAAGTTTTTTTGGGTTTTTTTCAAAAGAAATAGATCTGTGTCGAGGAATAAATTAGCGATGAAATGATCTTAGACTTTATTCTTTAAAAAAATCATCTTAGATTGAGTTTTCAAATCTGTATGTTCCTTCTTAAATATTATGAACAAGAGCAAGTCAGAGACGCTATTCACAATTCTTTTCTGTTCTTCTTTCATGGGCTTGAATCATAGCAAACTACTTTACAGCCTGGCTATAAAAGTAACATTGTCTATACATAAAATTGTTAAAAACTATGCCCCTAACTCAAGTCTGTTTAAAAAGATAGGCCAACATGTTTGGGATGCATAATGCAATTAATATTGTGCTTAAAGCTCTGAAGTCTCAAGTCTGAATCAATAAAGTTATCGCAAATCTGTTCAGATTGCTTTAAATCATGACGCCCCTGAACCAAAAGAAAACGCTGGAACTGTCTCCTTTTTCTACCTAGTTCACAGTGGATAATGATTCATCGTGAACTGGACGCAAAGCAAGTCTCTTTTCTGCTATCAACAATTAAACAAGTACCTACCAAATGTGTAAAAGTTTGTACACATCAAAATCCTTGCTATTTTTGGAAAGTAAAGATACCCGGTACACACAAACATACACTCACTCTTTCTCTTACAACTAAAATCTGATCAGTAATTCCCTGACTGGCTTTGTACTCTTGTCAGTGGCATATTCAGATTCACGTAACTTGATAGAATAGATCCAGAAATATTTGCAATCATGTTGGGGATTTCTTACAATTATTAAGACGGCACACCTACATTTCTTTTCAGCATCACACATCCTCGTGCTCACACAAACCTGCTCTCAGCATGGGTATGCAATCCTTCCATATTTCAGCAGCACACAGATGTCAAGTAATTCATAATGTGGATACCATCTCAAGGGTTGTAAATCTTTTTCAATTCAATGACATCACACTTCATTCAATGACAGACTGTATAGGCAACCCTTACGGAAACCTAAATTGTGTTGAAAGGGGTGCAAAGAGCAAGCGGAATCCACTTCCATCAGCGTTGTATCAGTGACAGCCACTTTCACTTTTTTGGTTGCTGAGCCAAGGTTGGAAGTTGCTGTCTCAAGTTGGTCCGATTACTATGTAGCCATGCTATAGGACGAGCAACAATATATCCGTGGCCTTGACCCTGAAGGTGACAGGCCTTGATGATGATACTCAACATAGGGATAATATATTGTACAGGTTGGTTTCAAACAGTGTTTTGCTATTACTAGCCCTTTTTTGCTTCACTTTCACAGTAGGTCTGACTGAACACAGGCCAAAACTGATAGACAGATTGGGGAGAAAGGGATAGAGGAGAGGTAGACAATATAAGATAGAGAGAGACAGAGAGAGAATGAGAGAGAAGAGAAAAAGAAGCATGGGTGGGGAAGTTGAGGCAACATTCCTGAGCCGACAGACATCACTTCAACAAAAGGGGTTGGGTCCAAGTCCACCTCCGATCTGGTTTTGTGCAGGGGAAGAAAAAGGGTTAATCTCATTTTCCCTCTGCCGCATAACGGCACAAACTGGGGTAAAAAACCAATAAAATCATTCATGATAAATCTTTGTGCGGGGTCAGGGTTCACAAACTACAGTCTCACATGAGACTTGGTCAAGATTTCAATCACATCTCTAGGAATTAATTACTTCACTACCAGTTGATTACTGGGAGAGGAAAGGGGGGCAAGACAAGTTACATCGGCAGGCTAGTTAGTAGGTGGGAAGGTGGATGGAGAAAGAAGAACTGACCTATCACTACACATCAGTGGCCCCACATCCGCCGGTCCACTAAAGTTTTCGTTTAATTTTTCAAAATAACAGCACACACAAAAGTATTAATGTTTTCTTCACAAAATCTTTTTATTTTTCCAACATGAAAGATGAGTGAAAAATGCACATTTTTAATGGAAAGGATAAAATGTTTCATGTTTATGAGAGCACAGAATGTTAAACCTTTTTAATACTAAAACGAATGTGCCACAAAGACCCGAAGGAGGAACTAGAAAATCGGTCTTGTCAGAAAGAATGATGCAGGGTGAAAAATAAACATATAAAAAAAACATCATTCAACTCGCTACTATCATAAAGAGATCAAATCTTTAAAATTTTAAAAGGAACATTTAAAAAACCTTCGTAATACTAACAAACATTTACAGCTTCTTTGCATGAGATAAGTGTCCATTACACACATAAATAAGAAACCAGTCCCAGCTTTCGTTAAGCAAAGGTAAAGTAAAAAAAGTAGTATTTCACATAGAAACCCTTTACACTGTTAAGAGAAGAAACGAATGAGAGATGAAAAACAGAGAGAAGTAAATTTGGTCAATAAAAATTGATTGGACCTTGTGCCAAAGACCAGAGCCTATAGTTGTTTTTCTTGGAAAAGTTTTCAAATTTTAAAAAACGTATGTCTCCCACGATTTTAAAAGCAAAAATACATAACAATACTCTGATCATTTGATAAAATAGCAAAAGAAGAAAAAGATAGAAAAATATTAAGAAGCTTGCTAGCTTTGATTTTTTTCAATGAAATGACAGCCTATTCTTACAGCTTACATTTGGCACTGTTAATGAGAGAGAAACTCACCAATAGTCCACATTAAAAAGAATTTAACAGACACTCATCATTGTATAGTAGGAGATCAAGGGGCTGATGCCTTTCATAGTTCAATGTATATTTGCTATCTGCAGTCATTTAACTTTACAGCTGACCTTTTGGAAGTTCAACTCGCTATAGTTGCATAAATGATCTTGACTTCTAACTTGATTCAAGCCTCCTTCTTTTATGTTTAGGGTCACTGCAAAATTATGTGTAAGCACTCTCATACACACTATAACTTTGTTTCTTATTTTTTATTTTTCATTGTGTATTCCATATATATTTCCCACAAAAAATAATGACTTGGTTTCATCAGATACTGCAAACATGTTTCTGATGACTTCTCCGGTGCTAGGAGCAACTACCCTTACAAGAGTATACTTATTACGAACGCGGACTATCTCTTTTGTCTTATCACTTCATAAGCTTAAAAGGCAACTACAATAACTGGTTGATGTTCCTTGCAATTAGTTTTTCACTTTGTGGTATCATGACTCGCAGTGCCACTCAAGACCCAACACCAAGCCACAGCGAGCTCCACATCCTACAACTACATAGCACCCTGACATAGAACGACTCAAAAAGATTTGATAAAACTCATCAACCCCTTGGTCTCCATATCTCCCTGTAGTGGTGATATCAAGAGTCAAAAAAACATCTGAATAAATAAATAAGTGTGCAGGACAGGTACGGTCTGTAGGCACACGGCACAAGTCCCTCGACCCAAGAACTCGTCAACAACGACCGCTCAACTTGATGGTTGTATTAGCATGCACAGTGATGGCCTAGCCAGCTTCCTACTATCTGAACCTTTCAAATTTAAAAAATAATAACTTTTGCTCTTAAGAGAAAAAATTATACTATTTTTTTTGCACAAAAAATGTCCTGTATGGCAAGAGGTCCTGTTAAAAGCTTTACCTGTGTCAAAAAGCACAGTTTGCCACTAGTTCTCTATTTCATCCATTGTCTCTCTTCCTTGAGTCTCATCAAAGAGCCATTTCCCCTTACTAAACACTGCATCAGGACTAGTGTGGACACTTCAAAATGGGATTATTGATCTCCTAGCCAGGGCCTCAATACTACCTAATGCCTAATCTCCCTGATGTCTTTAGCAAGGTTTGAGTGTGAGTTACTGGGAGAGCAGCGGAGAGCAACGAGTCCAGCCAAGTTAAGCTACAAGACAGTGCTCTGCATGGCCTCAGTGGGTCTGCCACAGACGCAGATGCCAAGGTGCTGATTAGACACAAAGTGCAGGGGGAGACAACCTCTGGATTTGCCACTCAAAGACTTACACCCTAACCTATACACTTCTCTGCCCACTTCTACATTTTTCATGGAAGTTTTTCTCTGCCCATTTTTACATTCCCCAAGGGAGTTCTCTGCCTATTTTAACATTTCTCTGGGAAGTTCTTCTCTGCCCATTTTTCAGGACTGTGTATTGGGTCCTGTCCATTTTATTTGGTAGTTGTTAAAAAATCTGACATACAGATTAGAAGCTAAATCATTCACTGAAGGTTAGCACCATTTCAAAATCTAGAGGGAGCTCAAGACATCCGTGTACTCATCAAAGTTACTTGCTCTATTCCCGTTGTTCACTTTAAAACATTTCTTCTTTCCTCCGCCTATCAGAATGCAGGATATCAGTCATCACAGCAGTTCTTGTTGGGGGGGCAGGGAAGGAGCTAGTTATGTTACTACAAAAAGGATCTGCGACAAACCAGGGTTCTTGGGGGGGGGGTTGTTGTAGTAAGAGGGATTAAAAAAAACACCAAGCTAGGGCAAAGCACTGCACATGCTGGTACAACCGACTATAGAGCAGAAGGTCAGAACAGAGCCAATACTAGAGCACAGATGTACAATAATCAGAGCGTCTGACCAAGCAAACTGACACCAGCTTCCACGCGTACACTCACACCGCCCCTGGACCAACAACGCCCAGCTCATCAGTTCTTTCTTTTTTTTTCATAGTTTTTTTTATACAAAAAAAAACAACAAATGACACACAATTAATGATGATGCTGATGATGATCATGACAGTCAAGTTTTGTCAGGCTAGTAGCTGTGATCGAAGTGAATGCTCACAGACTTGCACTCATCCACAGCCGCAGACAAGCACAGATATGAAAACACACATACACACACACACATTACATGGTCAACACTTGTCAACGGTCAGTCCCTGACACAAGAAATATATGAAAACGCCGAAAGGTGACAAATCACCCTGTGCTTTTTTTCCTTCTTTCCTCTCTCTCTCTCTCTGTCACAGATAGAACATGTATGACCAGAAAAGCTGATGCTAACAAACTTGTTCAAACAAGAAGGTCTACTTTTCCATTTATAGAAAGGAATAAGAACCTCTTCCCTTCATCTAGATATTGAACAAATAAAAAAGAGGGACTGCGTCTGGGTCGCCCACATTTAACATTTTACTAGTTAAAGAGCCTACAGGACACTTCTTGTTTCAATCCAGTGAGTTGGAAAAAAGAAATGAGTGCTGTAGATTGCTTTTTAGCACACAGGCATTTCTAGTCTATGACTATTTATGCGTGGCGCCTAATGAGAATGAAAGTTACATTGACTTGAAGCATGAGCAAGCAGTGACACACAAGAGAAAAAAGATAAAAAAGTGAAGACTTGATTCAAGTGTCTATTGCACTCAGCGCTATGGCAGTTATATCTCATGGTCAGAGCATGAAAAAGCTCTATGTTCACGTATCATAGAATACAAAAATATCTCAGCTTAAAATTCCTTATATATTCAAACACACCCTTGATTTCCCCAAATCTCACACGCTTTACTTTCATAGTTTCTGTAAAATGTTACAAAATATTCCAACTATAAAGAGCTGAATATTCTTAACAGTATACTTGAACCCTCAAGCAGAAGAAAACAAATAATTTTGGGTCATATGACAATCTGTAGTCGTTCACATGAAGTAACTAGTTTCACATCAGTAAATGATTGATCAAAGTCTGTAGGGAAGGCAGGAGCTTCACAAAACTCATCTCCGAAATTATCTTTAAGCTGCATGGTAATATCATCACATATTTGTATATGACCTGATTCTTCTTTTTCCCAACAAAATAATATTAAACTTTCCAGCACTCTTATTTCACACTGCATAACAAAAGCAGTCAACCTAGCCGCCTCCTAGAAAGAAATGCTATGAGACACACCCCAACCACACCTCGTCCTGGGGTGCTAACACATCCCAACACTAATAAATGACTGACATTGCCGGATCTTTGTGTCACTGCGAACTGAACATGCTCCTTCAATAAAAAATACCTTCTGAAATCAGGAAAAACTTATGATCTCAACAGAACATACTGCACCCTGCCATTAACAATTCGTTGAGACAAAACAAAGTAACTGCTAGATCCATGATTTTGTTTGCAATGCCACTCTTGGGAGAAAACATCTATGAGCACAGAAAAAATGTCACCAAAATTATCTGGAATGACTATGATCATAAACCCTCAGAAAACTCATTGAAATTTTTAACCAAAAAGGGGGAAAAAAACGAAATGGGGGGAAAAGCAGATACACAAAAAAGCGACATGGCATAAAGAATATGAGAAGGGGTGTAAGAAAATGCTTTCCTGCAAGAGCTGAAAACCTTAAAAGAAACCCCTCGGTGTGTATGTGTAGGCATAAGTAGACAAGCAGAGAGATGGTGCTGCAAGCCTTATAAAGATAGCAGACAACTGAAACCAGCAACAAGGTCAAGTGAGGAAAAGGAGAGAGAGAGAGATGTATACAAAATATACATTATATTGACTTTACAGATCTGTGCTTTGCACTGAGGCAGAGAGATGAGAGGGATATGTAATATGGCAGAAAGTGAGAGAGAGAAAAAAAAATGTGCGAGAGAGGAGCTACACAATGAAAAAAAAAGAGATAGATAGATACCATGTCTTAAAAAAAGAGGAAAAAATCAATATCCATTTTATGAATTGAAATAAATATAAAAAGAGGCGACTTTAATAGAAGAAAGAGTACAAACAAAAATTGAGAAACCTATCCCATTCATCAAACCAAAAATACACAAGAGGTGGGATCTTCTATTGAGGGGGGGAAACCAAAACGACGAAAGTGGCAAGGATCACTACTCGTATCCGACACAATCGTGAAATTTCAAACGTCTGTCAGTAGAGGAATGAGTCGATGACACACACAAGTGTTTCTCATCTAGGTTACTCCTGTCAGTCCATGCACGATCTACAGAGACTATCTATCTGTATCAAGGAGTTTGTCGGTATGGACAAAACGAGGTGGGGGATTGGGGGAGTGGGTTGAAACACAAGAAGGCCAACAGCTCAAACTAGTAAATCCACTTGATTATGAAGCAAATATAAATATACGTGGTGATTGTAATAATATTCATATAGGTCAGAACAAACGGAAAAACCACACTTGATGCACTGTGTAATGAGGACAACAAGACCAATCTCTGCAGCAGCCGTACTCTCACTCATAAGGGTTCTACACACATACAAGTTTTAATAAAATTTTAAAGAAAAAAAAAGGAAAACGCACACAAAACGCAGATCAACAGCTAGAGGACAACAGTGCAGGTTCACACGCGTCTCATTCCTACACAAAACACAAACACATGTTATAGTGATAATTCTTCAAAAAGACATGAAACAAAACAAAAAAAAACCAAACCCTACCAAACATGATAGAGGAGGTTTGAAAAGCAGACGTCGCTGCGGGGGTCGACACACAGCATTCCCCTGTCCACTAACGCCTCGGATCACAACAGAATCATCGTCAAACTCGTTTCCTCCATTCTTTGTTATCATCACCACTGTACAATCAGGATCTATCTACTGCCAGGGCAAAAAAACTGTGTTTGCGTGCTATACACAGCCGAGGTGGAGGCGGGGGTGGGGGGAGGGGAGAGGGGGCAGGGCAGGCAGTACTGCTGCCTACATCTACGCCACTGTACACACAATAAGTCTGGCTAGGGAGCAGTCCAGAAGAGCTGCAGTAGACAAAAAGTTGAGGACGAGAGGAGACGAGAGGAGACAAGAGGATAAGAGAGGAGACGAGAGGAGAGGAGAGGATAAGAGAGGAGACGAGAGGAGACGAGAAGAGATGAGAAGAGACGAGAAGAGACGAGAAGAGAAAAGAAGAGGGGAGGCATTGAGAGCTGCATTGAGAGCTGTGAGCACAGCTCTCAGGACAGATATACAGAGAAAGACCAAGAGAAGAGAAAGACATAGTGAGAGAGAGAGAGAGACAAAGAGAAAGACATAGCGAGAGAGACAGACAAAAAAACAGACAGACGTAGACAAGGAAAGTGAATTAAGAAGGAAGATAGAGAAGTAAGAATGAAGGGTCAAGAGATCCGAGAGAGACCAAAGACGTCACAGAAGAAGAAGAAAAAGATGCTCAAAAAATTGTGTAGTACATCCAGGCTACGTAGGCAACCCATGTGGCAACAAGCCAATGACAGGTGTAAAGTGGGATTTTACCGTCAGCAAACTTTCTGGCCACAAACTTGAGAGTCTCGTCCAGTAGGATGACAGGGATGGAT
The DNA here is from genome assembly GCA_032273245.1 of Phyllaplysia taylori. NCBI lineage: Eukaryota > Metazoa > Mollusca > Gastropoda > Aplysiida > Aplysiidae > Phyllaplysia > Phyllaplysia taylori. Next base: position 11,266 of record JAUKPP010247305.1, on the reverse strand, counting down.
ATCTTCATCACCGCTACCCACTCCTCCACGTTCAGGGGGGTGATTTGGAAGATGACCTGCGGAAAGGAACGTAAAGGCGTCAGTCCAAAGTTAGTTGTCTATAGAGGCGCCACCATCTTTGGCTGTTGTAGCCAAAAAGAACATAGAGGCGTCAGACAAGGTTATTTGTTATGTTTTTGTAGCTCCTCACTCCCTCTTCATTTGTGAGGCTCTTGGGCACTGTCAACACTAAGATCATTTCAGTCATCAGTGCCAGAATTTTTTTTTAAGTTTATATTCTATGGCACTGTCAACGCTTTACGGTTATTTCAAAGCAAAAGGTTTTTTAAACAGATTCTGTGGCACTGTCCCCCCCTTCAAGGTAATTTCAAAGCCAGAAAGTTTTTAAGTGAGATTCTATGGTACTGTCATCACTTTAAGCTGGTTTCAATGCCAGCGATCTCATAGCAGTGCTTCACAGTGTTATCAGCACTGCAAGATCATTTCAGAGCCAGGCAGTAGATGATGTTTGCTTTTTTGTTTTACATCCCTTGCAACACTTTAAGGCCATTCCAGGGACAGGCTACTTTGGCCTTGCCTTTCAGGGCCAACCCTGGCCGCAAGAGACATTGTCCAAGCAGAAAAACAGAGATATTCTCAATCAAACAATCTGCCCCACGTGAGCCTCCACCTCGCGTCTTCTGCAAAGAGCCTAACCAACACCATAGACTTGGTTGTAAGTATAATGAATGCAAGCAAAGACACTTTAAAGTAAGTCAACAGAGAGAGCCTGCCAAACACCCTTGTATACAATACTAAACAAAAAGAACATTTCAGATACTATCTTTATAAATATTATACTTTGCCCTATTGTTTTTAATTTGTTGCTAAGGACATAGCCTTCACGTCTTGACTGGATGGTACCCTAGAGTGTTTTGTCAATTTTTTATTTTTTTTGTGCTTTTAGGCTCTATGGAACTATGAACAATATCAGGTGATCTCAGGAACAGGAAGTATGAGAAAGGAGGTCAGGACAATAATAAGACAGTGAATGAATCCTGGCAAGTGACAAGGATTCAAACCTGGGACTTTCAGCAAACTGAAGTGTAGGCCTCACCAGCACTTCCCCTATGAACAGTCTCAGTTCACCGGCACTGTGGTGTAATGGTTAGGCTCTTCGCCTGTCATGCAGAGGGACCCGAGTTCAATCCCCGAGCGCGGACCATCTGGTTTTTTTCTGCTGGGATTTTTTCCCTCAGGGGGGTTGGCCCTGACAGGCAGGGTCGAAGTAGCCGGTCTCTTAAATGACCTTACAGTGTTGCAGGGGACGTAAAACTGGTAACCAAACTTTGGTAAACAAAGTCTCAGTTCTAGATGGGAAAATATCCACAAAGGCGTATTGAGACTCTACTAACCTCACCACGCAAAACATGAAGAGGACTGAGCCCATACACACTCAAGTGTTGTCCTAACATAGTATGAAATTACCTGTGCACAAATATATGAAAATCCAAAGCAAACCCATGAAAAAGAGGCGATTCCGATGGAACATAAGTGTTTAAGCCTGAGTATGCAAGAAAGACTACAAATTTGTTTCCTCTATTTGAACACCCAGTATTGTTACATTTAGTCATGGCTGAATCCTATCCCTTGGTGTCAGGCAGTCTATGCTAGTTTTATAGGGGACTGCACTCTGACCTTTGTGCTACTGCCAGCCCCATTACACCACCAAGGTTCGTGCTATGTCCATGTTTTGACTGTGTCATATATTCTAGTTTGGTTAGTTTGGTTACCAGCTTTACGTCCCCTGCAACACTGTAAGGTCATTGAAGAGACGGGCTACTTCGACCCTGCCTGTCAGGGCCAACCCAGACTGAGAGGGAAAAAATCCCAGCAGAAAAAAACCCAGATCGTCCGCGACCGAGGATCTATCTAGGTTCTTCCTGCATGATAGGCGAAGAGCCTAACCATTACACCACAGCGCCAGTACTCCAAAAAAGAAACATGTGATTGAAAGCAATGCAATATAGAATTTGAGATAGAGAAAAAAAAGAAAAGAAAAGAAAATGTTGTGCACTCTCCACTCCTCAAATCGTTCCTCATAAAAACAACTAAACACCAGTTGCTCATTTCTGTTCAGAGAACTCATCAGAGGCGAAGCGTGCTCCTTGAGTAAGAGCAAGGAAATCAAAAGAGGAAAGATGGCTTAAAAGAGGAATTACATATAGTTTTATGCCGGAACGTGGGGCAAGCACTGCTTTCTTTGCTTGTATGGACTCTACGCCCGTGGAAATCATTAAATATAGGCCTACCTAAACATCAATTGTTCATTGTTCAGACAACTCAAAAATACACCTGGACAGCCATTGTTCTGTTCAGGCAATATTTCACATGTAAACAATACAGTACCAAATAAAGAGTTTTAAGAACTTGCTACTCACCGACATGACATCAACGTAGAGGATGCAAAAGTGGAGGAACATAGAAAGACAGATGGCTCCAATCAACCACTTGTTTGTCCAGGGGGGCATGACCAGCAGTGACTGGTTCTCACTCAAGCTGGAGAGATGTACATAGCACGGGTCAATATAACGAGCTCACTAGCGTGTGCACACGCCATTAATGACACATACTATCATATACCAATCAACTATTGTCTTTTTTCTTTTTAATTCCTTTTTTTTTTTATTATCAATTTATCATCCTCATGGTGCCCAATAATTATTAGGTGAAATCTATTCCGCCCACCAATAACCCGGAAAAGCCAATCTCCTAAATTTTAAGGAATTTCAATCTCAAATTGGTCGCAACCCACAAAATTTACTTTACAAGAAGAGCTTTTTGTCCTAAGATCCTATCTTGGGTTGTTGGGTTTTTGCCAAGAGGTTATAATATAAGCTTGCAATATTAAACCATCAAAGGTAGAAAGTGACTAAATGCTCGACTAATTTAAGAAAAATTTTCTTTAATTCTGCTCTCATTACAAATGGCATGGGGATTCCAATCCTTCTGGAAATACAAATTAACTGAGAACTTCCAATAACCCAATAATTTCTTACTTGTTCATTTTCCTTCCCCTCAAAACTAACAACTTCTCTGATTCCTTCCCAACAGCCTATTACCGTAACAAAACTAATACAACAGATAGGGAAAAATATTAAACTGATGAGGGAACAGTGACAAACTAATGGAACAAAATTATTCCTACTACTACTACAGTACCCAATATTAAATCACAAACACGACAAGAAATGATTGAACAACACAAGAGTAGCGGAATAGTCACAATATACATGGATAGGAACTAATAGATCTCCACCAGACACCACTGGTAAGATAAGGTGGAATTCACGACTGACAACACATAGCAACAGCAGAACCTATGACAAAAACAAAACAACCGACACATTAACACACAGTATTTCTAAACTCTCCTTCACCTTCCCACAACCCCTTCCCTCAACCTGACAAGATAGAGGTATTGGACATCAGTGCGACCGACTAAAACCTCTCAGAAATATTAGTTAGCCAATGGAGCAAAGCTTGATTGCAATTAAGCCCAGTGCACAATGAAAAAAAATCACTTCAGAGAGAAAAAAAGACTTGGAACTTGTTGGCTCACTTCAGTCACCGCTCTTTCTTAAATTCCTTGAAACTTTGTCTCTATTGGAAAGCCATTCATTTCCCTATATCTGTTTCCAGAACAAAGGAAAGATATCGTCAAATGACCATTCTATATGAACAGAATGGTCATAATGATCATACTAATCAAACCCAATGCAACTGAGCATTATTCAGGATCGAAAACAATTGAAAATCATGTGCACCAGGCTTAGATATAGCGCAAGACCGCAACAAAAGCCTCATAGCTAGGCAGCACAGTCAGTACTGAGTTATGATTATAACTTGTACTGAACCTCCCCTTTGACGACACACTACACTAAGTAAGCTTCAGTGCAGTCACAAGCTGTGCCACATGCATCAACATAACTGACCCGCAGACTACACACCCAGGGCTGTACTGGGCCACTACTACATGTATATGGAGGAGAGAGTGCCACGCATGTCACACTTACTGCTGTGTGGTTATTATGATAAGCCAAAAAGGGGATGAATGTTAAATGCAATGTAGTGCTTCCTTGTGCCCGATGGAACTTTTTTGTCTGGAATCTGTGCATTAAGCTTTCTAATGTTCCATCTTACCCTCAGAAAGACATACAAATCAGAATAATGTTTCCGAAAAATTCAACTTCTTGCACATCAAGAGACCTACTCCCTCCAGCAATTCATACTCCCAAACAAATCATCAAAATATTGTGCACAGATGTTCGTCTTTGCGATGTACCACACATCATTTGAAATAAATTTCCATGTTTTACTCTTCTTCATTGATTTGCCATTTCATTTCCATATTCTCCTCTTTTCAAGGCAGAAATTCCCATGACCGGTTAAAGGACATAACATAACCTTACAGCTCGCCACCCAGACACTAGCAGCCCAAAAGTAAAGATGAGAACCTTCTCTACAATAGACTGAAATCCTCAAAATGAAAGGATCGAATGACCAGCTCAATACCAAATATCTCTCTTAATTCCCGCCTTCTACTTTTCTTAAGTTCATGGTAGACATACCCCTGAACAAGAATACATGACACCTACAGGCCCAGGATACGCTGTTAGTTATTGTTATGACTGCTACAGTGATAGACTGTTATCCAGAAAGGACCGTCCTAAACTCACTGTGTATTAATCATACGCCAGCAGCCATTTACATACTCAAGCGTTTATGAAGCGCAAACTCGTGTTTCAAATACAAAAATTAAAACAACAGTAAAAACAATGCACTAAACTAAGTCAAACATCTAAACATGGCATAAACAAAACGGCTATTTAAAGAGAAAGAACACAAACAAACAAACAAACAACAAACCACAGAGCAACTACTTGTCTGGCTACAAAAGTCTTTTGCATTCAGCATTGAGCACAGGCAGCTACGCAGGCGAAAGTGACCACACAGACAGCAGCGCGCAGCTGAGGAGGAGGATTCGCAGCTACGCAGCCATAGCAAACAGCCACGTGGGAGGTCCTTCACAGGCGGAGGAGAGACACAGAACTCTTTAGGCAGAGGACAGCACCATCATCTGGAATCTGTGACAGAGCGTAGCGTCCTCCCTTACGCCAAAACTGGCAGGGAAATCCAGCATCATGACGATTTCAAAGGAAGGAATGGAAGAAGAGAACACACATTCCTTCTTCCTTCATCATCTTCCTAAGAGCAAGAGCACTAGAGAGTCAAAAGTTCAGTCATCATCGCACGACGGCCACTTCAATGTGTGCAGGGCAAGGACCCACTTTGACCAGATGGCTGAAACAGGCAGTTCTGTTATCATCAGATGCATCAAGAAATATATATATACGCAGCTGTGGTGACAGATTAAAGAGAACGTAAAAACAAACGATATAATAAAAACTAAACATGTTATAAAAAAAACAGAAAGTAAAAACAAACGATATAAAAAAAACTAAACATGTTATAAAAAAAAAGAAGCAGAAACAAAAATGTAATAAACCATGAGATGGATGCTATTACAGATTTCGTTTGCAAGGTGACTTTAAAAAGGAAAGCACCATGACTTTTACCAAGAAAAAAAAAACTTTCATTGGAAGGAGGGAAAAAAACTTCAAAGGCTGATGAGGCTAATTTACATCTGAAAGAATAATAATTTTTTTTTAAAGAAATAATAAAAAAAAAAAAAAAAAAAAAAAAAGGAGTCATATCTTTTGAATGTCTCCTCTTTTCGTATCCATCCTTACCTCAGTTTGTATAACTAAACACCTGCTATTCATTTCCTTCCCAGAATGCTCGCCTTCTCAACAGCCATAAATCCAGCCTCCGTGGATCCATCTGTCTCACAGAGTGTCTATGTCACCATAGACCCAAATGGCGACGGAAGCAATGGCGACGGAAGCGATGGAGATGATCAGACACCTAGAATAATTGTTGTTGATGATGGTTCGGTTACCTTCAACGGCTCGGATATTGTTGGTGAGTTCTGCAGACGATTTTTTGTTCGTCTCTTTTGTCTCATTGTAATGCGTTTTAGTTTGTTTTGGTGTTGGTTTAACGCCCCATGCAGAAATGTAAGGTCATTTACGAGGCGGGAACTCCGAGATTTCGGTCTATCTTCGATACGACGGGTGATGCATTTTAAATTTTATAATATTAGAATGTAGATAAGGAGATGAGTGGCTCTCCAACGGAGATGGTATTGTGAGGGATCCAAACGGATTCAAACAGGGTGGCGATACTTGGCGTATAGAAACATGTAAAGAAAAAAAAAATGTGGTGAGTGATTTTTTTCTTTACATGATTGCAAATAGGCCTACATGTACTTAATTTGCTACACTGGCTTCCTTACATGTGCTCCTTGAACTCGGTAAAAGGTAATGAGAAAGACCAAATCATGGTCAGGATCAAGCTCAGTATGAAGGAACCCGCAGGATTAGGAAGTTAGGACTAGGATGTCGTAATGTAAACTTTGCCCTGCCCTCGGTTCCTTCTCTCGCGTGTGGACCGCGCTCATAATGCCTTAGGACTACACCCGTTTAGGACCCCCTCCCTTCCACTTCCACACACACACAACATCAATAATAACCCCAAAACAACAACAAAATCACGCTGTAGGTTCTCCAACGCATCGTACACTGCCAAATGTTGGTCAAGATATTTCATAAACACATGCTTTCATAGGTTCATAAGTTCACTGCCTCCCCACTGGTTCACAGGCTGGTCCTGGAAATATTATGAACTCGTTGCAGTAAGCGATTACAATTTTGATAAGCTTACTCCGATCCGCATTCAGACAGTTCTCAATGCCATGCAATCACTGGATGACAAAGCGCTTACCCACAGGGAAAGGTTTATGTAAACTGTAAACAATATAATAGTATCCCTCAACTGTGCAGACAGCTAAGTCATAGTATATGTAATGTAAGCCTAATTCTAAGATAGCAAAGTGCTCGGAGCAGCTTACCTTCCATTTGTCATTAGTTTGAATAATCGGTTGACCGCTACGTAAATACACTTACTGATAGGATACGTCCACTTTATTACCGGGATACGCGTCAAGTATTGTACGGGAAAAAAAATCTGCAAGATAATTCGCGCTCGCTTTGTGTGCATCACAGAAGAGATCAGCTATAATACATGTATCTCTTCTGTATGTGCACACGTGGCGTTGCAGATCAACAAGGCCTACATATGTACTAGTTTTGTAAGGGGCTACAGTGCTGGGGCTACAGATCATGTGCGGTAAGATCAAACTTTCGCTTCATTACCATGGTTATGGATTGTCGATTTGTTCTTCAGTCAGGTTGCCACAGTTGTCAATGAGTTAATAAACGTTTTGCCATGACTATAGGCTCTACTAACGAATCTCTATACATGACTAGTCTCAGTACCATTTCTTGTTTGTATTCTTACCTTTTGGGGCCACACGATCATAACAAAGGCATTTTTCTGATAACCGAGCAATAATATACATAGATATACATGTATCGATATCTTCTCCACAGAGTCGCCAGAAGCAGCTCGGTTCCCGCACATTTCTCTATTGCCTCCACTAACTCACAACGGTTTACCAGAAGAACGGCCAGCCGACCCACTCGTTTCTGAGTGATCGGCATCGCGACATGTACAATGGACATCCACACAAAACCAATGGCTTAAGCCATGACTGCGCAAACAGCACGTCCTCCTCACTCACCAGTTTCACGTGGAAAAACGACGACGCCCGGAAACGAGTGAATGCGGGGTTATCCGGTTCGACATCAGACGATGACGAGGGAAGCAGCAGCAGTGATGAAGGAAGTGGAGACGGTATTGGCAGCATCAGTGACGTGGAGAAGGCGTGCAAAAGGGTGCAGCTCCAGAGAGCACGCTCAGTTCCATCAGATGTGGGCATCAGCAGGGAACTTCGCATCTTTTCCTCAGGCTCCACACACGGAAGCTGGCTCAGACGACGGAAGTTGATCATCCATTTGGACATCCGTAATACCATCTTGGTGGCGGACTCAGTAACAGACGTCACAGTGGAAGAGGTGAGTGGGGAGCGGGCAGGAGATCAGTAAATAAATACATGTATGCTCGCACCATGTGTAAAGGCTTCGGGCATCAAAGAAAAGTCTGAAGACATATGACTCATTAATCACCATCCCGTGGCAGTATTTTCCCAGAGTGTAAAAGGGAGTGTAAGAGAGCGTGTGTGGCGTATTGGTGTGTGTAGTTGTGTTGGTATTTGGGTTCAGATGTACTCGTACTTTTTCTGTCTTTGATTCGTCACTTGTGTTGGACGTCAATGTGCGCTGTACTGTAACTGTATAGCGCTTACAGCCTCTTTGGAGCGCAATATAATTGTAATTGTTGTTATTATCAATTTTATTATCTATCTTAGGATATTTTTTTCGTTTCCAATTAACAACAGGTAACCATCAAAACGTGTTACCCAAAGCAATAGTGTTTACTTTAATGTCCATGTTCCAAAACTCACTACTATTGAAAAGAAACTAGCTTAACCTTTCGAATTTTGATTCCCGATAGAAGAAAGTGGGCCCATATGATGTTGACGCCTTGCAAACTTAGCTGCTGTAGCGAAGTGCCGTTACGTGTATATATAGCCCAACTCAACGGTCATGTACAGGAAAATACGATTTCAGGGGCGAATTGAAGTCTTGTTTTCAAAGGGGTTTCAAATTGACAGCTATTATCAATCATAAAGCAACTCCAAATGATCCTGTCATACTGAAATGACAGCCAATTTTGAGCAATTTGACTCCGTTGAAGTAGATATAAAGATGGGAAAAGAAAGAAAAAAAAGAGATCAACAAGGAAAGCACAAAGTTTGAAAGGGGTTTAGTAAGGAGAACATTGCAGACTTGTAGATATTCAAGGGGAAAATAGACCACATGAAGTGGACCATGGTAGCGTCGAGCTACACTAGGGCATCCTAGGATAATGGTTAAGAACTACCGTATAATGAGCGTCGGTTTGAGGTTAAAACCGTAAACCTACTGCCTTGCGTATCTCGAGTATACTAAAGGCTGGCTCATACAAATAAGAACGATAGGTTCACGGATGACTTTAATGAGAGAATCACTAGCGGTATTACTGTACGTCAATGGGCTCCGCACAATCCCGACCTCAATCCCTCAAACTTCTTGTTTTATGGGACATGCTAATGACTAGATGTGTAGAACAAAGTTTTAATTGGTTGATTTCGGCAGCCCATCTCGCTTAAGGAAATGCCGAACAATTTCAGAACAGCATGAAATGCCGAACAATTTCAGAACAGCAGGAAATGCTAGCACTGGCCAGCAGCAGCCAGTAGATTACACATCATGTACACAGTGTTTAACACGTTATATTAGAAATGCACGTCTTGCTATTAATTTTTCTCTTCCACGCAGGCCTTGAACAGTTTCTTGACGGGCATCGTCTGGGGCAGCGAGGTGCAGGGCAAGTGGCAGTGGCACTCTAACATCCCGACCCTCAAGTCGCCCGGCCCGGGTCTCCTCACTTACTACAAATACTTAGAACGCAGACTCGTCAAGAACACAGCGGAGCGCGCCAAGCTCAGGCTTCAGACCGGAGACTTCACGCGCACGCCGCTGGGTCGAATCTTCCGGAAACATTTCGATATTCACTTGGCGCGTCTGTCCTGGCAGCACGGCTGGGACACGTCCCGAGACAAGGTGCTCACCATGGACGGCCGTGACGGAAAACCTTACCACTACATCTTGCCGTCTGTGTACAAGCTCCTGCAACATCTCGTCACCAACAGACGAGACTTTGCCGTGATCATCCGCACCTACGGGAGAGACGGCAACAACGTGCTGTCCAGCTTACACTATGGTCTAAGGGGACATCACCCTTCTCTCAAATCTAAACTGTTTATCCCCGTGAACAAGACACCGGGAACTATAAAAAGAAATGGCTCCTCTTTCGAGCTGAAAACATTTCGACCAAAACGAGAGCAGGAAATTCAGCAGCAATTAACACACGAGAGAGATATGTACCGGTTCATGTGTGAGTCTCAGGGGATTTCAGGCTACGTCGACGATTTCCACGCTTGGCAGGATAACAACTACCACCACACATCAGGAAAACCTATCTGGATTGACCCGACCGACCATCGACACCATCACATTTTTTTCGACGACAATTTCAGGGCGGATGAAGAAGACAGTATCCTCGATGTTCGAATGTTCAGAAAAGAAAACCCGGGCAAAGCAGAGAGCCTGAGTCCTGCTGAAGTGTCGGAACTGGACGAGGTGTGCCTGGTGCAGGCCGACTTGTTAGAGAGCATAGCGGATGAGGACTATTTCATCAAGACCGTACAGAGATGCGAGGAAAACTATGCACGTCTGCTGATGAGCGGGGATTTGTGACGTCACACTGCTCTCAGACTGGTCACAGCTGGTGGTCATATCACAAACTTTACTTGATCCATATCGCTAATGAACGCAAAGCAAGATTTTCTTGTTGCAAAGTCAAATTGTGTCATATTGACCTTCATAAATGTACGGTTATCGCGAACGTTCTTACACCGGAAGTGCGTCTGTGTCCGGTGTTATTGCCATGCTCCCAAGTCAACACCACGCTTTTTGGGACGTAGAAATGTCATTGTTCATTTGAATCACCAGGTCTGCCAACTTTCATTATTTCTATTATTCATAGCTATAGCAAAAACAAACCATACATCATAACAACACGATCATTGTTTGTTACTTCCTGGCCTCGAGGTCACTGCCCTCCCCCCTCACCTATCCCAATTCATGGTAACTCCTCAGCCACTGGTTACATCCCCTACCCTCAGACAAAAGTGTTGTTTGTTCCTTGGAATGTCCACTGTACGATACCATCATGCTGCTTATATGAAAATACCCAGTCTATTGCTGAAGCGTTTTCCTAGAAGGTCATGGAACTGTTGATACAAAGCCCAATGGCTGACTGTCACAAAGATACAGATAGGAACTGTTGATGCAAAACTGAATGGCTGACTGTCACAAAGATAAAGATAGGAACTGTTGGTGCAAAGCTGAATGGCTGACTGTCACAACGATAAAGATAGGAACTGTTGATGCAAAACTGAATGACTAACCTTCACAAAGATAAAGACAGGAACTGTTGATGCAAAACTGAATGACTAACCTTCACAAAGATAAAGACAGGAACTGTTGGTGCAAAACTGAATGGCTGACCGTCACAAAGATAAAGACAGGAACTGTTG